>BLKR01014904.1:65000-165054 GCA_011170035.1 Teleogryllus occipitalis
TTACACTTGTGAGTGGAAGTGCTTCAAATGACTTTACTTCAGATGAAGTTTTTCGAAAACTCAATAGATTCCTGTGAAAAAGAGCTTCAGTTTCTGTTTTACAGTATGCTTAATCGCTATTTCCTTAAAAACGACTACGAATTTTTCCATGAAAATTTCTATTTAGAACGAGATTTCTATTTAGGACGAGTTTTTACTCTTTAATATTCTTGAAGTAATGATTCAGTTGTACTACTAGGAAAGCAAAAAGTTGAGACATTGTCAAAAAATGTACTTTTTGTGACGATAGATGGCAGCTAGCCAGAGAATGGAGCACGACCGTAAAACCAGACCACACCAAGGAAATAGAAAAAAATGGTACGAGAACGTCAGTGTCATTCTGTGACATCTCTTGTCATTTTCTGCAATTAGTACCTTAATATTTTGCTGGGAATGGTAAATTTAAACATAGCCCAAATAAACATGTAAAGAAGCGTTCAGCACTGTAAATTCTCAGTAAAAGAAATCTGTGGAACATCTCTGTTACAGGGCATGGTTACACTTGTGTTCGGTTCTCTATTTACCCTATTCTTTTCAGGCGATCCGGTGTCATCTCTGGGCTACGCTCGTTGGAACCCTGGTCAACCGGACGACTACGATAATAATGAAGACTGTGGAAGCGTGCACTCGAGTATGGGGGGTATGAATGACCTTCCTTGCAATGCCAAATTTGGCTTCATTTGCGAGCAACGTTTAGTTTAGAATTTTGTCCACGACTCCGCGGAGCTAAACACAAAGGTAAATTTCATGGAGTGCTTATGTGCAAATTATTTGTTCCTCTTAATGTCCATAACGGTTCGATGTGTGTGTGATGTGGCCAGCAGTAATACTTGCTATTAGAGATGTATTACACATTGTTAGTGAATTAATTGAAAATATAATGCTATTAAACAAATCATTTGCTGTTAATGCAAGATTTTGATGTTATTGTGGACAGGATTCGAAATCAATATAATACAAATCATCATCATCATCATCATCATCATCAAATAATACAAATTCTAAGTGAGTATTGTGAATATGATTATGATTATCTGTATTTTACTAGGACACTGTTACATTGAATTTAACGACCTACATAATCCAGACTTTTGAAGTTACCGTTTAGCCATTGAGCATAGACATTAGAAAAAGATATTCCTTTAAAAATTATTAACCAATTTACATGGAAATTGAAACTATTTACAAACTCATTACGTTTCCACTTCTATTGTCTTTTTCTGGTAGTGCAATATATTCTATACACAGCACATGTTATGTACAAGGGACACATGCTATCATGTTATGAAGATATTTGACTCAGGTCTCCTATGTATTCGTCCTCTTTATTCGCTTTGACAGTCAATATTGAAAACGGTTACATTGACATAAATACAGTAGAAATAGTAAGTAATTTGAAGACCAAAAGATCAATTGTCATGTTTTTAACAATAATCCAGACAGGCAATGTTTAACTGCGATCTTTAATGCTTCCCTATGTCTAAATTATTTCCCAATAGCATGCAAAAAAGCAATTATAATTCCATTTTGCAAACCTAATAAAGATTCCAGATTAACTGAACACTATAGGCTCATCAGTATTTTATATACACTTTCAAAAATTTATGAAAAATTGTTACTAACTCGATTGAACCTTTTCTAACCATAACGAATGCTATACCATTCGTTCAGTTTGGTTTCAAAGCAAATCACGCTACTACCCATCAACTTCTTCGATTAACCGAAGCAATCGCTCAAGGATTTTACGCTAAGAAGCACACAGTAACAATATTTCTAGACTTACCCCAGGCCAATGATAGGGTCTGGCACTCTGGACTCATTCAAAATGCATCGAGTGAGAATCCCCGAATACTTACTAAAAATCTTTCAAAGTTTCATATCTAACAGAACATTTACAGTTAAATTGCATTAGTTAAAATCAATGACTCTACTTCAGAGTTTTACTCAATTGCTGCAGGAGTACCACAAGGATCAGTACTCTCCCCAACATTACTCTATATTTATATCCATGGCATACCAATCATGCCGATTCGAATATTGCTTTATATGCAGATGTCGCAGCCCTATTCTCTACAAATTCTGATAGTAGCGAAAGATTACATCCAAAATCATCTAGCTGAGTACATAAAGTGGACACAGAATTGAATAATTAAATTCAACCCAGATAAAAGTGAGGCAAAAATCTTCATCCTATGTAGACCACGAAATGCAACTGAACACTCAATACTAGGAACGAAAATACCAAGGGCCACCTCACCAGTAAAATACCTTGGAATTTTATTTGATAAAAGGTTAACATGGAAACCGCACATCAATGCAGTAGCAAATAGAGCAAAAGCAAAAATTTCAAAATTATTTCCCATACTAAACCAGCGCTCTACATTGAACACCGAATGCCGACTGCTAATATTCAAATCAATTATCCTTCCTACCATAACCTACGGATGCCCAATCTGGGGAGGTGCAGCTCCTATCAATATTAACAAAGTTAAAGTAATCCAAAATGTATTTCTAAGAAATACTCTAAAGCCCCCTGGTTTATTACAAATAAACAAATTCATCATGAATTAAAAATTACAAAACTAGAAGAAACCATAGCCAAATTAGCTAACAATTTTTACAACTATCTGCATACCTCACCAAGCACCATCATTTTTAACATGGGAAAAAGTGCAATCCACCAACGCATAAAATCAAGATTTCTCAAAGATAGATTCAAACCTCCGTAAACCACTATACTCTCAGCGCCTTAATATAAGCGTATTCTTTCCTCTTCTTAATTAACAATGAAATTTAATCAATAATTATGTCAGAGATCATTAAATCATTATGTCAGACCTAACGTATCTTATGGATGGTCAATACAAAAATGTCATATACTAATCTTATGTATTTTTAAAACCCTTGAAAGACTATATTGTCGAACAAGAGGAAATAATTAAAAAGAAAGACAGGCAATGTGAGGCATTTAACATTAAAAAGTTGATGTTAATTTGTTTTTAGAAATACTAAATTGATTATTTAATGTATTTGTGTAATCAGATAAGCTTTTCGTAAAGGTTAAGTGAAAATTATTTGAAATTTCATCAAAACGATGTTTAATGGTTTAAAGGTATACGTTCAGTTACAATTTTTTTGCAAAAACTTTACGGCTTCAAAAGAACGCCTAAACATTACAATATCAAACTGTTTTAAACAATGGCGAATACTTTCTTTACGCCGACATAGAAGAAATCATTGACGGTAAGAAAAACTGCGTAAATAATATATCTTAAATATAATGTACAAATTATCTGATATATTCTCCTATTGCATAAAAATAGTAACAAGTGGGGACCCGTAGAGGCCAAATTTCTGCTGCTGAACAAAACCACATCAAATGGTTTATAAAAATGTAGCACGCAAACAATCTAAGAACAACAAATAAAATTTTCTCGAATAACATTGCAACAAGTTAAATATTTTAACAAATTTTCTTCACATTTACTGCAATACCATAGAATAGTGTATATAAAATACAGTTTGTGTGTATGCAGAATAAAAAATAAGTTGCTATTTTATGATGCAACACATAAAAAGCAAATATTTGATATTTAATAGCACCCTTCTTGGAGAGTTCCTGTTGCATGACAGCAGCGTCGGAAGTAGTATTTATTGATTTTTCGTATTATTTGCAGGATGACTCTCATTGGCAATAGTTACGCACTCTGGTCTTTCAAGCCTACTTCTGGCACTGGTCTAGAGAATCTTTTTCGAAAATGCTCGCCTCGTGGACATCCCCTGATGCACGTGGTAATGATTATCATTTCTCCACCACATTTCGGACTCAGTTAACTAACACGAACTATACGGTTGAGACAACGTGGGATCTCGATAGAACGGGCCATTGCCGGAGGGACTAAATTTTGTGGAGCACATGTCATAGTTCTTTTACATGCCATTCACATGAATGGTGGTACCTTTCGCCCATCGAAAACCCATGGACGTCAGCTGGGATCCTACCCCGCACTAGCAGATCAGAGGTCCGTAAGATATCCACTCGCCCGCCGAAGGCGTAAACAGTGATGCACTAAGAATGAGAATTCATGCGGTAGGCGTAGTATGTGAATAGGCAAAAAACACTAAAATATTTGCATCTGTCAGTCAAAAATCGAAACTTTCATTGTTTTGTGCTTATCTCGAGTTCCTGAGTATCTATCAAAACCATCCACACATTTCACTTGACAGGTTGTTGTTGTTGTTGTTGTTGTTGTAACAGTAGTAGTGCTAGTAGTAGTGCTAGTAGTAGTGCTAGTAGTAGTGCTAGTAGTAGTGCTAGTAGTAGTGCTAGTAGTAGTGCTAGTAGTAGTGCTAGTAGTAGTACTAGTAGTAGTACTAGTAGTACTAGTAGTAGTACTAGTAGTAGAACTAGTAGTAGTACTAGTAGTACTAGTACTAGTAGTACTAGTGTTTTTTTGTGTGAGGATCCTGCGGAAAAACTCAGACACCCGAAGAGCTGGTGCTTTTGGGTAATGTGAGGCTTGCACCCACTAAAAATCACGAACCTCGTAATCCTCTTCTAGTTTCCGTTCCGGTAAACTTGTTCAGCATGTCTTCAGGGAAAATACCTTAATTAGCCTCTCTTTTAAGCCTTGTTCTTACTTGTCCCTTCGTCAGTTCTTCGTTTTATGGTTTATGTTTATATGCCGCGTACTTAGTCGTCATGCGGCCATTATGTCACTTTCTTATTTCCTCTTTTGTTGTAGGTCTTCCCTTGCGTATGTTGCTACGGCGTTCCACGATTGGATCTTAGCATGTTGCTGAATAAGATTGAGGGGTTGATTGGGCCTGTTTCGTCTCTAGTATAGTGCGCTTCTGCACCTTTCACATTCGAAGAATGTGTTGTGAGCATCGTCTTTACTCTGCCCACAGTATGGGCAATCTCCATGGGCCGTGACAGCAATTCTGTGGAGGAAGGATCGAAAGCACTTATGACCAGACAGTAATTGGGTCTCCTTATCCATCTTATATAGTCAGCCACGGTTCAGCCTCCTTGATCAAAGTGGCTATCCATCTTCCTCGGATATCCTTTTCCCATTTGTTTTGCTACATCTGGATGGTCTTCTGCCTTTCTTGCGTCTTCAGTAGTTCCCTGTCTTCTGCGTGGCTGCTCAATATGTTCTTCTTTTCCAGTGCGAGCACGTCTATTGGTATGGTACCTGCGATTACAAGGACTTCTGATGCTGTGCGGTAAGAGCGTGCAATTCTCATTGCCGCTCGCCTTTGTACTGACAGTATTCTTCTCCTGTAGAGAGCATGTTGAATTGCAGAAGCTCACATCTAGTCCCCATGCAATAGGATAGACAATAGGATAGACTCCGTCACTGTTATCGGGAGTTCCCTCTTGCCTTGTGTTGGACCTCGGATGTTGCTCAATAGTCTGCTTAGAGCGCCTGTAGCCTTTTCTTCTTTATCAGATGCTCGTTTTATGTGCTCCCAATACGAGAGCCTTGCGTCGAGCAGTACTCCCAAGTCCTTTATTGCCTTAGTGTCTTGGATGTCTTCTTCGAGAATTTCCATTCGTGACATGGTATTTACTCGTTTCTTTCCGTTTTATTGACCGCTAGTTCCAGTCGGTGTTGGGTTAGCCAGGTTTGCACCCACCTCATTACCTGGTTTAGTCGGCTCTGCAGACCTTTCAGAGAGCGCGCTGACAGGACAGCTGCTATTATACCAGGAATAATGTATTATCTGGCATGTCAAGGTTGAGTAAGCCGTTGTAATTTGCATTCCAGAGATCAGGCTCTAAGATTGACCCTCCTGCAGTCATCGCTCTACTCCTGTTTCCCTAGTCTGTTTCGTACATGATTACTCGGTCCTTGAGATAGTCCCGAATAATTCGCATTTAGTAGTTGGGCACCCTGAAGTTTCTCAGGGCGTCCAAAATGTCTCTCCAACTTGCCGAGTTGAAGGCGTTTCGAACATTTAACATCACTAGCATGCAGAGTGGCCTTGTACGGTTACCCTCCTCCGTTCGTCTCGCTGCCGATACAATTTCGCAGATCGCGTCTACTGTAGGCTTTCCCTTTAGGAAGCTGAACTGCCTTTCTGATAAGCCAGCAACGTCGTCTATGGCTGCAAGAATGCGGGGTTTAATCATCTTCTCAAACAGCTTATACGCCGTATCCAGCATGCAGAGTGTCTGCAGGACGACGGGGCTGATGGGTCTCTTTTGCCCTTACTGATCAAAGCCAGTCGGGCCCTCTTTCATCTCGCACAGAACCTGCCTTCTCTCAAGCACGGATTATACATGTTGAGAAGCAGATCTGGGTGTTTCTACTATTGATTTTATGGCCTCTTCCGGGATTCCATCCGGGCTCGGGGCTACCTTATTGCTCATCGAGGTCACAGCCGTCGAGGTCCAGAGTGGTGAAAGGTGGAATCTCCTCCTTGGATGCCGGAAGGACTAAATCAGTGTTTTTAGATGCAAAGGAAAGAGAGAGGCGACTATTTTACTCATAGTCTTCGCTTCTAGGATGTTCGTCGGGAAAATGTCTCCTAGTTTGTTGATGGGAGTTTTGCCCCACAGGTCTTTGATGACGTTTTGGGTGAGTTCTTTCCACTCCGTTGCCTTTCTTACCGCGATGGCCATATGCAGATCTTCTTTGTCCTCTTACCTCTTTCTTGGCGTTGCTGAAGGATTTACTGCCTTTAGATTTGTCCCCAAGTTCCAGAAGAACATTTCCAGCCCGCGGTTGGTGAATATCTCTAATCTGAGTGTTGCTGTCGTCTGGGTTTAAGTCTGACTTTACTCTTATCTTTGAGAGCACGTCCGCAAAAAAGACATCTGCTGGCCGTATTACGACGATCTACGATGGAGCTTGAACCCTTCCTGTCATCTTGGGTCGCACCGTAACTCGTTTGTGTGCTCCAGAAGTGGCCGCTGCACTTTCTTTGTGTCCCTTAGTAGTAGTAGTACTAGTGCCAGTAGTGGATGTACTAGTAGTAGGAGTACTAATAGTAGGAGTACTAGTAGTTGGAGTACTAGTAGTTGGAGTACTAGTAGTTGGAGTACTATTAGTTGGAGTACTAGCAGTAGGAGTACCAGCAGTAGGAATACTAGCAGTAGGAATACTAGCAATAGGAATACTAGCAATAGGAATACTAGCAGTAGGAATACTAGCAGTAGGAGTACTAGCAGTAGGAGTACTAGCAGTAGGAGTACTAGCAGTAGGAGTACTAGCAGTAGGAGTACCAGCAGTAGGTGTACTAGCAGTAGGTGTATTAGCAGTAGGAGTACTAGCAGTAGGAGTACTAGCAGTAGGAGTACTAGCAGTAGGAGTACTAGCAGTAGGAGTACTAGCAGTAGGAGTACTAGCAGTAGGAGTACTAGCAGTAGGAGCATTAGCAGTAGGAGTATTAGCAGTAGGAGTATTAGCAGTAGGAGTACTAGCAGCAGTAGTACTAGCAGTAGGCGTACTAGCAATACTTGTGGTAGTGGTAGTGATGGTGGTGGTAGAGGTAGTGTTAGTGGTAGTAGTTCGCCACACATTAACAGCTAAATATGTTAGATATGGATTAAATATAAAATATACTCCAGGTTGCAATCAGTTCCAGAGAGGCAGATCTAGTGATTGTGGGTGTCTACAATGAATGAATGACTGAATGAGCCTGGTGTGTCCGATAAAGGACAAAGGCCTCCTGCAAGAGGGGAAGTTCTTGTAAAACTCACGGGGTGAGCTATTCCACGTAAGTATGAATTAGAATTGAACATCTGCACTTCGTAACAGGAGTCTTTAATAATCCTTCCAAATTGTTCTATACCTCGCTGCACTTGACCATTGTGGCCCCAGTAGTCTATTAAAATAGTCGACCCATCTGGTTCTTGGTCTTCCTCGGCTTCTGCTTCCGATGTATGAATCCCACATGGTAGTCTTCTGCGCCCATCCATCTTGGTGAAGTATTGCGACATGACCCGCACATTTCCATTTAATTCTACAGCCTCCTGCGCAATGATTTTGAAGGATGTGATAACTTGGAGTCTTCCATTTGAAACTCTGTCCTGAATTGAAATGCCCAGGATTTTTCTTTCCATTTTTCATTGGAAGATATCTAAAGAGCTCTTTTGTTCTGACGTTAAGGACCACGTCTGGCAAGCGTAGATTAGGACAGGAATAATGCATATATGTAGAGCTTCTATTCTGAGTTTGATGTTCTACAATACTTGGCGCAAAATACAGCTTGTTCTCTATAACATTATATTTTCTTATTCTTACTTTCATTCAAATTACCTGAATGTTTGTAAAACTTGTTATATAAATCTTTCTAAACAAATTCCAGAACTTGGATAACTACCAAAACGACCGGATTTTTTACGCCCCACATTAGGCTGATCTCGATTTTCACGTTCTTTTATTTACGACGTTAATATCTTGTATATCTTGACGTTCTCATCGCATGGAACAAAATCATCTTAAATAAGGCACACTTTTTAAAATCAAAATACAGAATAACAATATTCGATTTGTTTGCTGATATCCCACTATCAGTTTGAGTTTGTTGATCACATAATATTCTACACAGTTCAACTGACTTTACAAGCTAAAAAGCGTTGAAGCATCAGCCTGGAGAGGTAATGACACACATTATCGTAACTTTTCACGTATTCGATCTCTCGATCTCTAGAATTGGACGAGCTGATACGATATGATCAAGGGTTCTAGTTGCTCCTGACAAATACATTTATTTCCCTGAAGATACGCTTTATCATAATGTTTCGCAATGCCTGATCGTGGGCAGTTATTAAAACTGTTTCCGATTCTGGCTTTATTTCCCTCTTAAGAGCTACAGAATGACTGGTCGTGTTGGTATCTCCATTCTTTTCACATATTCATGAAGTGGTTTGTTCCTTCATAATAAAGATTTTAAAAAAACTTAAATCCAAAAAGTGAGATTTTGAGATACTAGAACTGTTGGTAGAGCCTCTTAGCCGCCATTTGCTGCGTTGTTGTGAACAAAATCATCCTCTATTTATAGTTATTAGCTCCAAAATTTGAGTGATTTTGATAAAAGAACCAGAGCCCAGAGTCTTTTTTGGTAAAAGAACCGTAGTCCTTTAAATGTAAGTTTCTGCGTGATTATTTCTCAAACATAGCTTATCTCAATCTGCGACGGATGATAGTGATTGTTTTGTAAATGTGATTATTCTGCGTATCCAGTATTTTTGTCCTGGAAATTTGGTGATAATGTATACCTGTTCCTTTGGCATATACGTACTTTGTATTGTGAATCTGAACAAGGGAGAAAGTAACAGCAAAGAAATGGATTCTATGTACATTACAATGAGGGGGTGAGAGGAGAGGGGAGAGGGAGGGGAGAGGGGGAGAGAGGAGAAAGGTAGAGAGAGGGGAAAGGGGGGACAGGAGGGAGGGGGAGAGGGCGGAGAGAGGAGATGCGGAGAGGGGAGGGGTGGAGAGGGGACAGAGGGGAAGAGTCAGGGGAGAGAGAGGGAGAGGAGAAGAGAGAGGGAGAGGGGAAGAGCATTCTTCAGCGATTTCTAATGTGTATATATCATGAACAATTGTCCATTTAGAAGACACTTTTCGTACTTCTCATAAATTAGCCGATTTTTACGTGCGGTAATCGACGAGCCTAACCTGCTGCTGTACCCGTCAACACTAGCTCCTCCTACACCCTCTGCACCCTCCAGGTTTGTCTCCGATTTTGATGGAGAGTTCAAAGGCCCTCAAGACGACCGCGCGCTGAAGATGCTACAATCAAGTGACGCCGATATTTTTAGTGCAAGTTTTCGGTGCCAGTCTTCTCAGGACTCTCCGCATCCAATTCGTAAATTTCGAATTGTCGAGTATGGCGGAGGTCACGAAATCACTTCAAACCACACAGTGTCATGTGATATTCACCGCCAGTGCCCGAAGGTTTAAAGGTCATTCCCTGACTTTTAAGAATTTTTTCCTGCTTCGAGGAAAGTCGGGGCTTGCAACGACGAGGCAGCGCTCCAGAAGTCGGATGGAGGCTGGCCATCGCTGGCCGTTACAAGAGGGTGACAACCACAAAGGGACACACGCCCACATAACCACATAATATAATGAATATTATAATATAATATTACGAATATTATAATATAATATTATGAATATTATAATTATAATATTATGAATATTATAATATAATATTACGAATATTATAATTATAATATTATGAATATTATAATATAATATTACGAATATTATAATTATAATATTATGAATATTATAATATATTAATATTATAATAATGAATAAAACTTAAAAAAGACACCTGTCGGACAATGTATTGCGCTGTTTCGTTACAATATTTCTTTGACCCCAGTGAATAATCTGATGAGTCAAAAAAACTTAATTTTACAGCAGGGCAAAAACAACTTTAAACTAATACTGCAAAGCAGGGATTAATGATATTCAGACAAAACCTACACATAAATAGTTCCGTTTTAATATCACCTTCGTTTGAATACCATTAATTCTTGATTTACTCCAGTTGATTCAGCTTATTCACCGTGATCAAAGATTTATAGGTTTAGCCTGCATCAAGGTCTTTAATCACTGTGTCCATATCACTCTGTATCTGTCTGTGATTACTACTTTTGTCTCTCCTCAAGTTGCCTTTTGCACATTTGAAAGCAAGACTGTCATGCAGATATTTTCTGAATTCATTTATTAGACTCAGTGTTTGAGAGTTGCTACATTTCTAGCATACAATTTAAGATCATTCATGATAAATAAAATGTTACTGATCTTTTATGACTATGGAGCTTGAACTCGAAGTCAGCTTGCGACCACTGACTAGATAGTAGGAGTAAACTAACCAAGACATCAGAGGAGAATGTGAATGTTCTTGAAAAAAAAACGTGTTCCTTGTTCTGAAATCTGAATACTTTTTGTTCCTACTACTTCCTGTCCACCGTGTAAGTACCTTGGTACTTCAACACTCCGTAGTATTCTTACAAATCTCAGGAACTCTAGGAAAAAGTCAAAAGAACTGATTTTGTACACAATCGTGTGGTACTCTACCAAGGACATCGGTAGTATATGCAAATCATGCTTAAATTGAGATTTCATTCTCTTACACTCCGGGCCTCGGCGGGATTTCCCCTGAGTTTTATCAGGGAGTTTCATCTGCAATTTCCCCTGGGTAACATTCAGTTATCAACTGCTGCCAGATGAGAATAGAATGCTGGTAAGTGAAATACAAACTGTGGATCTTACTAGTTCCTTGGTTTACAGTGTGCCATGTTTTTTATGTATGAGGTCATCCTCTGTGGATTCCTGAACATGATTGATTTCACAAGTAAATCAGGAAGATCTATATCCGATTCTTGCCAAAATGCTTCTATTGTAGGAATAAATCCACAGATTACTTCAAAACATGTCTCGATTTCTTCCTCGGCAAGGAGGTAGGCATTGACCTTTCGTTTTAGAGTCTGCGATAGAATCTCTTAGTGTCTGTTTCCAATTACCTCCCGGAATACTACAGTACGTTTGTACAGTTTCATGAATTGAGATAATTTCATATTTTATGTTTTAATTTCTCAGCTACCATTTGCCTCATTGTGTTATTCGTTATTTGGTAAGGAAATTTGGAGTGAAGGAAGCACAGATTATTTTTGTTACGAGACTACTGTTCATTCATATTTACAATTTAATGGTTTTGTTGATTCTCTAAATATTCAAGTGAAGGAAGCACAGATTATTTTTGTTACGAGACTACTGTTCATTCATATTTACAATTTAATGGTTTTGTTGATTCTCTAAATATTCAATTAAAGCCAAATGCATTCTTTGACATTCTAAATTCCGCATTGACTCTCACAAATTCGAACAAATATAATTCAAATTGCAGAGAAAACTTAAGAGCAGGAGTTTTCTTATCATAACAAGTATCAATCAGCTTGACGTCCTGGTATCGAAACAAATCTGCACGTAACACATGCAGGATGTCCCAAAAAACACCGACATCATAATCTACGGACTCCAAATAACACTCTGTACCTTTTCATTTTTAAGAAACTTTCTTTAGTATGAAGATATAGGTCATTCTTTCTTTGTGTCATGCCCCGTTATCATTTAACCGACTATTTTCCGACCTTTATTTCTTAATATTTGTGACGAATTTACATGCTGCCTCATAAGACGCTGTCAAGAGGTCGCGCCCCGCGGCAATTATTTCAAATATTATAGCAGAAGTTCTAAGACATGAAACATTCACTAATGTTTACGCATTGCAGTCTCGCCAACTACCGTATTGATGTAAGCTCAGAAACATTGACGAAGCAGTTTCTGTTCTTTTGTGGTTAGCACGAAGACTCCCTTCACCGTATATACTGGTCTTCACAATATTAGGGTGGGCTTTCTTATCGCCCCACAGCAATAGATACTGGGACATTTGTAAGGAAAGCGCACAAGTATAATTTGCTTCGTCCGGGAATCGAACCCGTTTCAATGCCTGTACCTTTTTTAATCAGATAAATTTGCTCCGAAGATACTTGGACATAAGGTCTCTCGGAAAATGTACAAAAACGTATGGTGCTAAAACAGCACGAACTTTCTCGCCCGTTTTTTCACGCAAAATTACACAAAAAGTACTCTTGTTCCTGTGTACTCATGTTCGAAAATATTGTACATGATCTTATTTCAAAATATATCTTTACGGGACAAATTTAATTTAGGGGAAAATGTTTATTTTTAATATTTTAGTTGTAGGTATACTCAAACATTTTTTTTAACTTTTGTAATTTTCAAAAAATCCAGATTTTTAACGAACGTGAGATCTGGACCATTCTCTTAAACTTTCTTCACACTATCCAACAACAAAATGTACCCAAAACACATGGAGCCATTGTTCTGAAAACTTTACATTAAGTTCCTGGAACATTTTTAAAGTACCCCCAAAATTAAAAATATCAGTTTCCAATTCACGGAGCTGCGACGTCAGCCAGATAGATTGAGGAATATCAGTTTTTGAGAAAATTGGCTAAACGGTTTAGTCGCTACCATTGTTTACAGACGGACGGTTTGGTTTGAATTGAGACGGACAGACGTTTTGCCGTCATTCTATTTTTTGGTATCAAGGACATACACAACATAGATCCTGGCTACACCACGTGTTAGAGGATTTTTTTCTAAATTTAGCTACTTGTTTATCCACTTCTCCGTTATCAGAGCCTTGTAATAAGGGTTTTTATGCCGAAAATGCACCGTTTTTTCGCGCAGCATTACATACCTTTCTGTGTACTCTGTAGCGAGAAAGTAAAATCATTAAATTAAGAATTTTAATAGGTCGGGCGCACAGTCACAAACGCACATGCTGCGTCACTCCCACTCCTGTCTCGACGCACACCGCAAGTTAACTGACGTCCTGATTTAACACCCTTGGCTTTTTCTCTGGGGCTAATTAAAACAAGTAGTACTCAGTATCTCGCTATGCAATGTAGAATACACACGTGTGTGCACTACTGTGACAAGTATCAATGAAGTTCTCATAGCAGGAAAACATATCGCTGCTCGCACTGGCGTGCAGTTACATGAGTGAAAGTCATATGAAAGTATTGGAACATACGTTTTCCGATGTGTAGGCTAGTTGTGTTGGTTAAGGATATAGAAGAAATCAACAGATATGGGGATGCTTTATGCGACTATGAGCTTCTTCTTCTTTTGCTGCCATACACTGATTAGTGCGTAGACCAGTCTCCAGAAGCCTTTAGCACCTTTTTGTGAAACTTTTCCTGAGCAAGTATACCTAGGGCAGTTTGAAATTGCTTACCCTTTTGGCGTTAGTGCACCAATTTTGACGTTCGATATGAATACGAGATAGCACAGACCAAGATACAATATCCACAATCATATTCAGTAATTCAAATAGAAACTCTGATTGGTGCTAAATTGCTAGCGGATTTAATTTTGGGTAGGATCGACCAAGTGCCCTTCCTGGAATCTATTTTACATGGCGACAAAAGTCCGCATGTATACCGTTAATTTTTGGCACCTCAAAAATCCCTCCAACTTCGACCGGGTTTGAACCTGCAAACTTCGGATCAGTAAACCCGGCATGATAACCAGAATACTATCAAAGCCGGTTGAGTATGACCTTTGAGTATATTTTCTTTCAGATGTGCAAAGAGCTTCACTAGGCCTACTGTACTATGCTTTTAATGTCTAAGCCTTGTAATTGGCATTTGTATTTAATGTTATTTGTGTAACGTTTTGCTGATTTATCAGCTGTTTAGTTTCTACCAATCCCAAAGTGTGAAGCGATTGACTGAAAATGTACTTCTTTTCATTTTAAAGTTCTCAAATACTTTTCAAATACAACACTAATGCTATGATACGCCATTATAGATGGTTGGGCCGTTTATGTATCACATCAAATAACAAAAGGCAGAAATAAGAAAAATGATTTTTTAATTCTTTATTCATTCTCATTAGTCACAATTCATACTTCCACGTCTAATATTTTCTCCTTTCTGACCTGAAAAATACCATGATTTTTGCAATTCATCTTCGTTCAGTTTTAATTCTGTTTGATGATCTTTATGCAACGTTGAACTGACAGTGCAGCAATGGATCTTGGAGATTTGCAGATTAACGGTAAGTAAGGCCGCTGATAAAGTGACACTGAGTACATTTCTTTATCTCTCTCTCCCTGTACGGTAGGTTGCTTATATACTGTTGTATTTGTGCCTGCAACAAGCGACACCTTTTCAGAGTTCAAAAATTAAAATATAAAAATATATTCAACAATTATTTTGACACTGTAGTAAATACCAGAAGACACATTTTTGTGGAGGTGACATCGCCGTCAATAGTTCTGAACGTGAGTTATAAAAAATTGCCTACATCACATAAAGGACTGTTGACCAAACTGATGTGACAAAGTGTTCATATTATTCTCTTCAACATGTTTCTAATTTGTTTTTACGTCTGGTCTGTGACATATGTATATAATCTAAATCATCAGTTATTATTTCATTAACGGGCGCCAATTTCAGAATCCGCTAATTGCTTGCCAACATCTCGTTACTATTTTCTGAGGACTACATCGAAGGAAGTGAATGAGGAAGACATATTTTTTATCTTGTTTGTTGCAGGGAATATCAGGGTTTCAGAGGTTATCTTTGGCGATGTCCGTCGACATCCTGGTAAGCCAGACCGCAGAACTTGTTGAAGACTGCCGATCCATATACTTGGATACACGAGTATCTCAATCTCATATGCAGTTCTAAATAAGGCTTCATTTGCGAGAATTGCTCAGTTTAGAATTGTTGTGTCCTATTATTTACACAAATAAATCAATATTAAACTCATATTGCCTCTTCTTTGTACAATATATTAATACCTTATTATAAATAAAAGTACACTTATTATTTAAAGATAAACTGTCATATATCAAAATATTCATTAATTAGATTTCTCAGAAATAGACGTTTTCTTTTCAGTTAAAAAATATTCTCTCTCTATAAATATTTTGAGTCGTCTTAGGGGTATTTAGTTTGAAATGTTTATAAATAGCGACATAGACGTCTAGCCTTGAAGAAAATAAATCTAAATATTGACATAAATACATAATATTTCAGAAGTTAGAGTAGCATTTCGAGGTGTAATACAAAGCTTAAGAGATAAAAACATCACGCGCCAATACATGGAAAAGATTTCTTGAACTTATGGATTGGCAATTACAGGTTGCAAGATTGATGTATGAGATGAGTCACGTAACTTTAGCTCCTAAAGTTTTTGAACGGATTTGTCTTGAACTCTCCTTTCCATTCTTCCGCATTTTCAGATTATTCTGTCTTTCTTTGATTGAGAGAATTGAAGGATTGAAAATAAGGATTTGTCATAAGTAGTGTGTATTGAAACACATAGTTTCTTACTTCAATTCCATTTAATGGTGGTTTCATGCCATAGGATATTAATAGGATCTTGAAACAAAACACAATAAGAATAAATAATTAAGATTGTATAAAGAATATTGCACATTTTCAGCAAACAATTTTAATGTTAATGAGCATATAATAGTAGCGTAGGAATATAAAATTCATGAAAATAATAATAATAATAATAATAATAATAATAATAATAATAATAATAATAATAATAATTAAGAACTAAAATAAAAATATATTCCAAAAATATAGTAAAAAATAGTAAAGGTAAAAACTCTATATTACTACTCAATTTACTTGCAAGTCTATATAAATAAAAATGAATCGCCGAAATGTATGTAAACGCAAACCTTTCGAACGATTGCACCAAATTGGATAATTCTTTTCTTGTTCGTTATTTTTAGGACAAGCTTTATATAAAAAAATTTAAAAATCCAACAGACTGTTTTGAAAATCTCATAATATGAAAAGACAGTGAGAGATCTTCAATATATTAACAAATTATTAAAAGTGGAAATAGAAGAGGAAAAGTGAGAGGAGAAAAGGGAGAGGAAAAGAAAGAGACAAAAGACAAGAAAGAGAAGAAAAGAGAGAAGGAAAAAGTGAGAGACGTGAAAAAAGAGAAGGGAAAAGAGAGCGAATGAGAAATAGAAAGGGAAAGAGAGAATTGGAAAGCGAGAGGGGGGAAGAGAGAAAGGTGGAAAGAAAAGAAAAAGATAAAGAGGTAAAGACGACAAAAGTGAGATAAGAGAGGAGAAAGTAGAGGGAAATGTTAGGGGGAAAGTAAGAAAAGGGAATAGAGAGAAGGAAAGAGAGAGAGAAGGAAAGAGGGAAGTAGAAAGGGAGGGGAGAGACAGGGAAGTCGGGGGGAAAGGCGGAGAGGGAGCAAAAGAAAGTGAAAAAGATGGAGGGAAGGAGAGAAAGAGAAAGAAGGAGGAGGTGGAAAGAGAGGGGAAATATAGGAAGAATATACAGAGCCATAAAATAAAAAGAGTTAGAAAAAGTGAGATTAAAAAGAGGTGAAAATAGAACGGGATAAAAGAGAGAAAAAGAGAAGTGGGAAATGTGAGGGGTAAGAAGGAAAGGGGTAAGAAAGAAGGAAAAGAGATAAAAAAGAGAGAGGGAGAGAGAAAGAGGAAAGAGAAAGAGAGAGAGAGAGAGAGAGAGAGAGAGAGAGAGAGAGAGAGAGAGAGAGAGAGAGAGGGACGTCTGCTGGGCTCTCCTAGAATGTTAAAAATGCCCACCATCTACATAAAAGCACACCTGAAGACGTTTTTGAAAAGATTTATTATCTGCAAGCAATGTTTCCAGAGGCACTTTCAAATAGAAGAACAGAAAGAAAACAGCCACGAATGAAGAAAGTGAAATAGCGGTACTTATAACGGCATCCCGTCATCCTCACATAGGTTCTCGACGTATTGCCAAAAATGTAGGTCCTATGTCTCTCTTGGCATACCAATCCAGTACGATTGGCATTTTACATCACCACAAGTTTTGTGAAGATTTGAAATACGTTTTCTATCTTCAAATACTTCAGCTTCCTTTTCCCGAGCGCGTGTTAGCGGGGGAGGGCTGCGTGACCTTGTATGGCGGAGTGTTTCATTCAAAATGTCAATTAAACACGAGTCGCAAAAAAAGTCAAAATTCCTCCAACAAATGCTTATCTAACATATAATATTATTATATTATCGGATTCGTCTTTTTTTCTCATTATGATAAACTAAAAAATAAAGTATAGTTCCATTTAAAATAAACAAAGTTATCTTAACATCTCGAAATATACAAATGATAAAATAGAAATGAATTTGTATCAATTAGCCCCATTTTCTCTTGCTCTTCCATGAAAACTGCATTGCAGTAACTTCAGCCGTTCAAAATCGGCACAGGGTGCTAAAGTTATGTTACTCGTCCTGTATATTTCAATAACACAGCAAAAGAATAATCTCCATGGTGGCGGAATAATCTCTTTGTTAAGGCGGAAAATGAACGCTTGTATTGATCTTCGAGTTTGCTGTCGGGCCTCTCTCTCTTATGTAATTTTTCACAGTCCGTCTTTGCTTCAACAGTCCTTAGAGGTCTTGTAATCTTTAGGTGCTGGAAATGTAGTCGAAATAATAACAATATTCTCTCCGTGAAAAATATGGCAATAGGGCTTGGGAGTACACGAAAATACGGCGCTGTTATGAAGGCATTCTTGGTTGATGCTACAGAGTAATGGAATCTTGATGGAAAGTGCTGTGTATACAGGATTTATGCCCACGATAGTAGACCAGTGGGACACTGGTGGACTCGCAGACGGGAACGAGTCTGTCGGGAAAAAGGACGTCACGATATGAACTCGCGAAGGTAGCTCGGGCTTATAAAACCGCTACCAAGCGGAGGAACAGTCGAGTTAAGTTTGTGGAGCCGAACAGAGCTACCGAGCGAGAAATATTGCCTGCCGTGAGAGTTCGAGTTGGCGAACAGTGGTTACGTATTAGGAACTCTGTCCGAACATCGGTGGATAGTGCTTTGTATTTGGAAGTCTACTGGGCGCAATGAACTTGGCTGTTTACGGTACATGATTTATGGTCCTGGTTTCAAATTGTATGATATACAAGTGACACAATGAAACTCAAACTTTCTACATATGCAGATGATATGGTAATGATGCAGCAAACTGAAGACATGCTGCAAAGAGAGATGCATAGATTGAAAAATATATGTGAATATTATAACCTTAAACTATCTACTAATAAAACTAAGGTGATGACTTGTCATGGAAAATGCTCTGACATTAAAAATATGAAGAGACTGTAGAGCAAGTGTCCAGTTTTAATTACTTGGGATGTGTCAAATACAAGTATCTCTTGTATTTTACGACGATACCACAAAAAAATTAAACAGGTTTAAACATATTTGTGGAACAATTCATAGAATATTGAAACGTAAACCAAGAAGAGAAGCCAGACTTAAGTTCTATGAGACAATGGCAGTAGGAGTATTGTTATATGGAAGTGAGACCGGGGCCCTCTCAAAAAGAGAAATAAGTTGAGCGAGAGCCGGCGAAATGAAATTTCTTAGTGCTTTAAAAGGGTGAACTCTAGATGACAAAATAAGGAGTGAAGAAATATGTAGTTACTGATATTTAGATTTGAGAAGAAGATCAGTGCCACTAAAATGAACTGGTGCAGACATCCTGAGCGAATGAACAGAAGCTGAATTCCTCGACTGTCAAAGAACTACAAACCAGCCGGCCGAGGCCCAGTATCGGTCGTCCGAGAAGATGGTTTCCGGAACAGACAGCTCTGCCTAATCCACGAAATGAAGAAGTATGTATTACTTTGGCGAATTGAACGAACTGTTGTATTTGGATTGCCCACCCGTTCCCAGATACACAAAGAAAACAGGTTGTGAAAAACCGGCAGTAAGACAACTTAAGGCTGGCAGTAACGAGAGCTTAAAGACTGGGATGGAATTGTGAGCTAGGAATGGGGTACGAAACCGAGAGCGCGCCAGTTTAGTAAAGAACCTCCAGCCAAAGGAGACGTGAACCCTCTCGGATTAACTCCTCTCAGACAACGATGGTACGCCGCGGATGCCAAAATTGGGTTCGAAACAAAACAAATTAAACGCAACAAGCATCCAAACTCTCACAAACAGGTTTCTCCTTGATACCGCTACTATTAGCAAAAATTACGTATTGATTCTGTGATAAGTTATCACAAGGGTGTGTTAATAGAAACGATAAATTTGAATAAATATATAAACAAGATCAATCACAAAACAAGATCAAATATATAAACAGCATCAATGGATGACAGAAGGGAAGCAAAGAATTGAATACTAAATAATAAGGATACAAGGGAATTGCAACATAATTGATATCGGGAAAAAAGATAATATTCTGGGAAACAAAAACAGTGAAAGAACGCGTGAGCAATTTTTCTGACTGAGAAAGTAAATTAGGAAATTTATTATGAATCAATAACCAAAGAATAAACAAGTACAGTGCCAGTGAAAATAGGACTAACACCATACTTTTTGTCGTCCGTTATTACATATGAGGAGCACATTTAAAGAAAAATATTTGAAACAGTATTCGAGAAAAAATTGCCAATATTTCGCGGAAACCATTCATATTTTCTAAAAATTTAACGTAAACTTGTTTAAAGATCCGTCTTTAAGGAAAAATACTACTTATAATCCAAAGTGTGGCAGTATGAAGTATTTGATGTAGTTTCCTGTAGGGGTTTCCTTTTTTTATGATATCTTTATTACGCTTTCTTGCGATATCATGATGTATTTCGGCGTTCAATAGGTTATCAATATGAATTGGAAATTTTTCCTTTTACAGTTTTGCGTACTCTGTTGTCACTGGCCTAATTACCCTTTCGGAAATCCCCAACGTGTATAAACCTATAAAAAGGAGAACCGCCTTTTGAAGAAATCCACACTTTAAACTTCTCCAAAGAATGTCTTTCGGGTAAGTCGAATCGTCACTTTGCTCGTGGAACCTTTGAGGAATTCATTCTGTTTACACGCATGAGTCTTTTTCTCTATTGTTACTTTCTGTATTGCTATTTTTTCATTGTTTGCTTATATATTAACAATTCTCTTAAATATTTTCTTAAAGTCTAATTTTGAACATGCTGCAACTCACCTAAGAAATTTCATTTCACTGGCTTCTGGTCTTCTTTTATCTAGTTGTGATTATACCCAATTTCCACATCCATAGAGCAGAATAGAAACTGATTCTGTTCTATCAAATTACGGAGGAGTATTTAGTTTTCTTCCGAATGTTTTAAGAAGATTCATTAATGTGATTATTCCTTTTAATTTTCTTTGACTTATTCTGTTTATGGTCGATATAATTACATCTGAAGTATTGAAATCAAGATATTGTCACTTGTCCTATAGTGCTGTTTTCTATGAATTTTTTGAACTAATCGTTTTCTTTCCTTTGAATGTCATCACTGTTTTTCTCCTTAGATGTTACCATGTTATATTTGGGGGGTCGTGGAGCTCAAAACTGCTTTTTGTAGATTGTTTTCACTGTTGTTTTAAAAAGTTGGTCTATTGCAAAGAGAGTTGTCACAATAAAATGTGTTGAAAGTAAGTAATGATATTAATATTTTAATTTCGATATCCACTCTAGTAATTTCGTCCATATAATCGTTCAATAATTTGAAGATCAGATACACCCATGCCTTAGTCCTAAATTAGTCTTCTTTCTGTGTTACTAATTGTTATGGATAAATAGTTACGATTTTTACTACGCATTGCAAATATCTTATGTACTGCAATTCCTGATTTGTTCAAGGTTTTCGAAAGTGTTCCACGTTTAACTCTGTCATAAACTTTTTTATTACCATTGAAGAGTAAGTAGGTTACTCTTTTATAATCTCCGTGTTTTTATAATATTTCTTATCTTGAGAAACTGTCTGTGCATGATCTACGATGGCGAAATTCTATTTGATCTGAGATGACAGCGTCTATTATTGGTTCCAATCTTTCAGAAATTATTTTTTAAGAGATGATCTATGGGTTTAGGAGCGATAGTTCTCTGTAGTTCTTGCACATGGAATGTTTTCCACTTTTATAATTTGGTTCTATCATAGCAACGAGCCATTCATGAGCGATTTGATTGGGAGTCCAGAACATGTTAAGGAGTCTTAAAAATCTGGTCTTGAAACTGGCAGAACCATTTTTCACGAGTTCAATACGTAAACCATCTGTTATTATTGTTTTATTTTTCATGTTTTTACAGTAGCTTTTAACTCAATAATTTCCAATACGTCTAGTGCACCACATATTCAACTTCTTTGTACCCGTCCTCTTGCTTAGAAGGTGCAGAGGATTTCAAAAAATTATAACCATATATCGTTCTCTACTCAATAATGATTCAATTTCATAATTTTAGAGAATCGAAGAATCTTATAGGCAATATATTGTTTTCCGTAAGTATCTTAGTCGACATTGACAATTATCTCAACTCTCTTGTGTTTACTTTTTCTGTTTATAACACTCAAAGTGTTTATAAATGTGATTGCAATTTAATATTCACTTCCTATTTCAAAATTTGTACATTTGTCGTCAAAATACAAATTCACACTACTTACTTTTGACATCCAGCATTGTAACAGAAAAATGTTTGGTTATCAGTTAAATATGTAACAGATACTTGAAGAACATCATAAAGATAGATGAGATATCAGAGAAACATCAGATAATTCAAAATTCAGAAATTTAGTTTTATTAATGAAATACGTGATATGTTGTGTACAGAAGAGGTAAATTAATATTTAAATTACTAAAAGATACGATTGTCAAGATTCTTTTAGGTTCACTAAGAATAAATGATAAAGTATTTGAATTCTCTCGCGAATAATGATAGTAATTCAATGGGCACACCCTTTTTCATTTATTGTGATAATGCCTTCTTTACTGGTTTGGATTTGATCACCCCTCAAACGCAGTTAAACAGCAGTTTCCCATGCAACAAAGGATTGTTCCAGTGCTGGGGCGTGAGCGTGGTGCTTGTTGGTGTGCGCAGAAGGCGCGGGGCGTGGGCGGTGGCGGTGGCTGCGGTGGTGCTGGTGTGGGTGGCGGCGCGGGGGCTAAACGAAGGATTGTTCCAGTGCTGGAGCGTGAGCGTAGTGCTTGGTGTGCGCAGAAGGCGCAGGGCGTGGGCGGTGGCAGTGGCTGCGGTGGTGCTGGTGTGGGTGGCGGCGCAGGGGCTAAACGAAGGATTGTTCCAGTGCTGGAGCGTGAGCGTGGTGCTTGTTGGTGTCCGCAGAAGGCGCGGGGCGTGGGCGCTGGCGGCGGTGGTGCTGGCGTGTGTGGCGGCGCGGGGGCTAAACGAAGGCTTGTTCCAGTGCTGGAGCGTGAGCGTGGTGCTTGTTGGTGTCCGCAGAAGGCGCGGGGCGTGGGCGCTGGCGGTGGTTGCGGTGGTGCTGGCGTGTGTGGCGGCGCGGGGGCTAAACGAAGGATTGTCCAGTGCTGGAGCGTGAGCGTAGTGCTTGTTGGAGTGCGCAGAAGGCGCGGGCGTGGGCGGTGGCGGTGGCTGCGGTGGTGCTGGTGTGTGTGGCGGCGCGGGGGCTAAACGAAGGATTGTTCCAGTGCTGGAGCGTGAGCGTGGTGCTTGTTGGTGTGCGCAGAAGGCGCGGGGCGTGGGCGCTGGCGGTAGCGGTGGCTGCGGTGGTGCTGGTGTGTGTGGCGGCGCGGGGGCTAAACGAAGGATTGTTCCAGTGCTGGAGCGTGAGCGTGGTGCTTGTTGGTGTGCGCAGAAGGCGCGGGGCGTGGGCGCTGGCGGTAGCGGTGGCTGCGGTGGTGCTGGTGTGTGTGGCGGCGCGGGGGTTAAACGATGAATTATTTCAGGGCTGGAGCGTGAGCGTTGTGCTTGTTGGTGTCCGCAGAAGGCGCGGGGCGTGGGCGCTGGCGACTGTGGTGCTGGTGTGGGTGGTGGTGCTGTGGCTAAACGAAGCTGTTCCAGTGCTGGAGCGTGAGCTCGGTGCTTGTTGGTGTGCGCAGAAGGCGCGGGGCGTGGGCGCTGGCGGTGGCTGCGGTGGTGCTGGTGTGTGTGGCGGCGCGGGGGCTAAACGAAGGATTGTTCCAGTGCTGGAGCGGAAGCGATGTGCTTGTTGGTGTGCGCAGAAGGCGCGGGGCGTGGGCGCTGGCGGTAGCGGTGGCTGCGGTGGTGCTGGTGTGTGTGGCGGCGCGGGGGCTAAACGAAGGATTGTTCCAGTGCTGGAGCGTGAGCGTGGTGCTTGTTGGTGTGCGCAGAAGGCGCGGGGCGTGGGCGCTGGCGGTAGCGGTGGCTGCGGTGGTGCTGGTGTGTGTGGCGGCGCGGGGGCTAAACGAAGGATTGTTCCAGTGCTGGAGCGTGAGCGTGGTGCTTGTTGGTGTGCGCAGAAGGCGCGGGGCGTGGGCGCTGGCGGTAGCGGTGGCTGCGGTGGTGCTGGTGTGTGTGGCGGCGCGGGGGCTAAACGAAGGATTGTTCCAGTGCTGGAGCGTGAGCGTGGTGCTTGTTGGTGTGCGCAGAAGGCGCGGGGCGTGGGCGCTGGCGGTAGCGGTGGCTGCGGTGGTGCTGGTGTGTGTGGCGGCGCGGGGGCTAAACGAAGGATTGTTCCAGTGCTGGAGCGTGAGCGTGGTGCTTGTTGGTGTGCGCAGAAGGCGCGGGGCGTGGGCGCTGGCGGTAGCGGTGGCTGCGGTGGTGCTGGTGTGTGTGGCGGCGCGGGGGCTAAACGAAGGATTGTTCCAGTGCTGGAGCGTGAGCGTGGTGCTTGTTGGTGTGCGCAGAAGGCGCGGGGCGTGGGCGCTGGCGGCGGTGGTGCTGGTGTGTGTGGCGGCGTGGGGCTAAACGGATTGTTCCAGTGCTGGAGCGTGAGCGTGGTGCTTGTTGGTGTCCGCAGAAGGCGCGGGGCGGGGGCGGTGGCGCTGGCGGCGGTGGTGCTGGCGTGTGTGGCGGCGCGGGGCTAAACGAAGGATTGTTCCAGTGCTGGAGAGTGAGCGTGGTGCTTGTTGGTGTGCGCAGAAGGCGCGGGGCGTGGGTGGTGGCGCTGGCGGCGGTGGTGCTGGCGTGTGTGGCGGCGCGGGGGCTGGTGCGCGCGCAGCAGTGCCGGCGCGTGGCGGCGAGCGTGACGGTGGGCACCAGCCGGAACGCCTCCGGCCACTGGGAGGCGCAGGTGGTGCTGCAGCGCCGGTCGGAGGCGCCCGGGCGCGGGGCGGGCGAGGTGCGGCTGGAGGTGGAGCCCTCCACCGCCATCTGCGAGGGCGCTCGCGTCGACGCTCTCACACTCACCATCAAAGGTCAGAAACGAACTACACAACTGACAAAATATTCCTATCACTCGTCAGATAAACTTTTTACACAAATATGTGTGTATATAGGCATTAACGGATAGAGTTCCGTCCAATTCCATCATTGCATTTATAACTTTGATAGTGTTCGGCCTGCAGGTCTTATGATTTCAGTTGGCGAAAATTCATCTTGAGTACTGAAAGTGTGAGTAGGTTTTCCGTACTTTTTGCTTGAATAAAGGTAATTTGTTAAAAGAAAGTTTCTCAAATTTGTTCCGAATTCTTTAAATATTTATCGAAGAGAGAACGGTATTTTCATAAAAATGGCAAGGGTTCCATTTTTGTTGATTTATTGATTTTCTCAAAATGGCAAAATTTACAATTAATGCAAGAAAGTTTATGCAGTTGTCGCATCAACAATTTTAATTCTTATTGCACATCCAGACAATTCACCAAAACCGAACAACCGGCCTTACGTATTTTTAGTACGACGATGTTCCAAGGTTTTCACGTCTCTGATCGGGAGGTTCTAGGATCGAGTCCTGACGCGGCAGGATTTTCGACACTAGCTTTTCAGCTAGGTTGAATTCAGTCGCTGTCCGGAGGAGAATTCTAGCGGCCGGCTGCTCTGATCGGTAGTTTTCCGTGGTTTCTCCGATTTACACCCGGCGAATGTCGGAGCAGTACCCTAACAAACGGGACACTAACCGCGCGCGAGCTGTCCTTCCTCTTCCTTGTCCCATCCTCTCCCCTTACACACCCTTACTCTAACATGCCCTACACCACCACATATTTCGGGAGACCGGTCGGGACCTTAGAGCTAATCCCGGCTGGGGCGGTGCCCCGCTGGTGGGAGAGTCCTGGTTAGGGGGAAACCCCACTATCCGACGGCAGGTTGGCGCCGGATCTGGCCATCCAGCGGGGGTAGATCACCGCCATCTCCCAAGGAAAAACAGGCACTACACTATCGGGACTAATGACTAAAGCAGTTGACGCACCCGGAAACACGAAAAAATCAATCAATCAATCCAACGTTTTCAGCGGGGGAGATGAGACACACTGCAGGCGTCGTAGATTCTGGGCGGAAAGAAGTAGGCCGAACATAAGTTACTGAGCAGTCACTGCCTCTTCTGTCATTTTCCATCATATGTTGTTCGCCAACTAACGTACTACACTATAATATGTTCAACTGATGTACATCCGAATTCATGTTGTACCCATCGCACCATATAACGTATTTTCTAATGGACACAAGATTTTGATATTTTAATGGAGAGTTTTGCTTTATTCTCAAATATTCTATCTACCTATTCAAACTTATATATACGAGCTTTACTGGAACATTGTATTATATCAAATGCAGAAGTTCTGTTTAAATGTTAATTTTTCGACAATTCTCTGAAAAGTGTTCGCGATTTATTTTTATCAACAGTCAGACACTGAACGAATTGAGTCAGAAAGTATTGTTTTGCTACTGTGAAACTACAATATTATTCGTAACTCTTGATGATTGATTGAGGTTACTTTCAGGGTCACTAAAAATAAATTATATAAATAAACCTTAATTATATAAACCTTATGGATTCCCCCGCAATAAAAATAAATGGATGTCTTCCAGTTAGATTTTAAAGGTATTAAGGCAAATTGCAAGCCATAAACTGAATCAACTATCCTCATGATCTCTATTGTACAATAATGTGACTAGTAAGGATCTGGATTGTATTGATTAGTAAGTCACACTTCCGAACAAACTATATACATAATTATTTACACGAAACATTTCTCCTCAATAAGTTCAGTATTTGTAACGGTTTATTTCCATACCAGTGTCTTTTCCGAACAAAATTCGCTGTTGATTTTACATGATTTTACATCACGTTATTATATCCTGTAGGAATTATTAATTTCCGGCCCAATACTTATTTACATAGAAAATAAGTCTGGAAATGATCAGCTCTGGTAGCAATGGTAAGCTCTGATCAGGATAGCGGAACAAATTACATTATGACACGTGCCAATATCTCACTATTGTTTAAGACATCAAGTAAATTTCTGGCCCCTTGCTGGATCATGACTTACATAATTTGGTACCTACATTACGTGTATAATGTGTTTATACGGTATATTGTGTGATTCACCGCGTGATATACGTGCTTATGTATGTGTTCAGGCTGACCAGGGCGGAAGCAACGGAATTTTGAAAATAAGCTGTTATGTCAATTTTAAGCATATTTTGTCTAATTAAACTCCTTCTTTATTTCGAGTGGTTGAGCCGCAATAAGCACTCAAATGTTTGTTTGAAAAAATTATTCCTATGAAAAACTTACATTTCAGAAACAAATAAACACTTCAAAATCACGTAATTGTTAATTATTTACAAAAGCAATGAATATATTTGTTTACAAAGAAATATTAACTCGGAAATAAAAAAAGAAATTGAATAATGTTAATTTAGCACATTTATATTTCTGTGTTCATTTGCCTTCGTGAAATAATACATTCATTTCTTTTATAAATATCAAACAACTTTTTGCATTGACAGCCTTTTTGCAAATCAACATTTGAGTTCTTATTGTGGCTCAGCCACTCGAATTATCGAAGGAGCTTATTAGACAAAATATGCTGAAAATTAACTTAAATGCTTATTTTCGACTTTTCGTGGTTTTCCCCCTGGGCATCTGTATATTAATGAGAAATAAGTGATCTGTATGTTGAAATAGTTGTGTAATGTAGACAATATGTTAAGCAATTCCAATTGAATCAGTTAGTCGAAAACGCAAATTTCAAGAATTTTACGGTTTTCAGCGTCTTATTATGAACTATCTCATTCGTAGGTCCTCCTCCGCCGCCAGGCCCAGGTTATGTGGTGGTTCCTGGGGTCGGATACTACCGAATTCACAAAGAACTTCACACGTGGGCAGAAGCGAAGACGATTTGCGAAGCTGAGGGTGCTCATTTAGCCATCATCAACTCGGAGGCAGAGGACAAAGCGATTCTGCAACTGATGAAGCAAGAACAGAACCTTTCTACGTGGATGTTGATCGGCTTTAATGACATAGCGAAGGAGGGTTCCTACATCACAATTTTTGGTACGTATTTGTACTAAATTTGTTCATTCTTTACAATTTTTGTTTTCCTTTTAATATTATCAGTTGAATAACGTTTTTCGCGAGCTAAGTTGGTCATTCTAGCAAAGTTGCTAGAATGCTGGTTTTCTATACCATTCTATCAAGATTTTTATTAACCCTTTCACAGTTTTCACTCACCCTGTTCACAGTTTTCTTAAAAATAGTACTATTTTTTGAAGATTTATAGGGGATTAAGGGATACTTGTAAAGTGCACTTGGTTGAGGCGGCTATAACTTTGCACTTGGGTTGTGGATTCAAATTCTCAGAAGGGACTTTTTCAATTTCCGCAATGGGAATATTGTGCCGGGAAAGGTAATAGCAAACAACCAAATAGCACAAATAGACATTTAAAGATGAATTAATCACTTTGCAAACTCTCAGGAATGCCAGTATAAATTGCCTATGCTACAGTATTTTGGGGGGTATGGTCCAAGACCAAGTGTGTAATGCAGATGGTTCTCTATTTACCCTATTCTTTTCAGGGGAGCCGGTGTCGTCCCTGGGCTATGCCCGCTGGAACACTGGTCAACCGGACAACTACTATAATAATGAAGACTGTGGAAGCGTGTTCTCGTCTACGGGGGGTATGAATGACCTTCCTTGCAGTGATAAATTTGGCTTTATTTGCGAGCAACGTTTAGTTTAGAATTTTTACAGCACTCCGAGGATCTGAAAACAAAGGTAAATTTATTGGATTATTTATTTCTCTTGAGGACCATAACGGTATAACAATAAGGACCATATGTGTGATGTGCCCTTGAATACTCGTTATTAGAGGTGAATTCAATGAAATAGTGAAATCATTGAAAAAAATGTCGGTATTAAATTAATAATTAGCTGTAAAACGTGATATAAATCTTCTGGATTGGCGTAATTTGTAACATATGTAATATTAATATTGTTTTAAATAGCAAATAATGTTATGTATAACTTTATTAGAATTTGTTATTAGCGAGTATTCTTTTTAGCCTGTTGTGGCCTGAATTATTTGTTATTTTTAATACTGCAATTTGATACAGATAAAACATTGGACATTCTACGGAAGTAGTCTCAAATTGGTTATGTATATAATATTTATGTTTTGCTGAGATACTTTTATTAAATTTGACGACCAAGCATAATCCAGACTATTGAAGTTACCATTTAACCATAGAACAGACTGATTACCAAAAGAAATTGTTAAAAATTAATTAATACTATTTACATGGCCATAGTAACTATTTAAAAATTCATTACGTTTTGACATTATTGTTTGAAGTGTTGTTCTGGTAATGCATTATTACTATTCTATAGAACTCACGTTGTGTCAAGTGGGAGAAGTGAGAAGGCGGTGTACCTGCTGACTGGAGTTCGGATTATATCGAAGCGTTTATTGAAAAAAATATGCGCATACATATGCAGTTTTTTCTAAAATATGAATGGCAAATGGATATTTATGCCAAATTATATACAAATATGCAGAAAATAAAACTTGAGAAAATATGGATTAATTATAAAAACAAGCTTATTAATAATTTTGCCATGTAGTACATTTATTATTAAATACTACACAACGTGAATGGCTTCATCATAGTATTTTCGAAATATTTTACTAAAATATGTTTTTCAAAATTATCAACTAAAAAAATACCTCTCTTATCTGTATTATTATATTATTATATGTTTGTAAATCGAAAATGTTCTTTCATTATCTACCGATGTTATTAGTAAATTTTTAAATCGCTTTATTAAAGAAGATGACATATTTAGAGCATCAACAATTTCTCATGAAAGAACTTTCGTGTTGCAATCAACTTGAACCAACTCATTGTTCTTGTGGCAAGAATTGAATAGTCTGAATTTTCGGGTCTTGTCATTTCTTAAAACATTATTAGTGTCCAAAGAATGGAGCAAACGAAAAGGACTTAGTTCTACGAAATCTCACCTGAAATTAGCGAGTCTGATTCCTTGACACAGTAAAATTATAATTACAGATTGTTAAAAATATGCAATAGTCTCAGAAATAGGCAAAATATGCATGCATATGCAAATTGCAGATAATTCGGTCTCTACTGCTAACCTAAAGGCAGGATTGGAAATGGGCTTCGGCTACAGACCCACCTAGAAGAAAACAACAGAACAATTCACATTGCCCGTCTGGATACTTTGATTTCCGCTGTCATCAAACCCTATACTTGTAAAGGCTCCCTGAAAGAACCAGGAAAGCATCTGCCAGAACACCAAAGTTATTCAAGGGGGGTCTAGAATACAGAGAAATAGAACATAACCTCCCACACCCGATTCTGTTCTTGCCTTATCTACGACGTAACCGCAGGAACTAGAACCAGCTAGACAGGCTTGCCTGATGTGCGCAAGGAGGGGCTGGCCAACCTTGGTCGAACATACACCTACACGTCCAGAGCAGTATGGCGCAGTTATTTAGTTATATGCCAACCAGTCGGCAGTGTGTCAGTCCGCATCGAAAGGCTAGTAGGAAAATTACGACCACCTTCTAGAGGGGGGAAACGGACGGGCTCGTCTGGAGTCCCTAAGAAGAACGCTAGGAGCTTTCTCTGAAGTAATCCTGTATTCCTAGAACCGCCCTTGTCACGCCGCGCCGCTCTGGTGGGAATGGGAAATGCAAAAATTCGCCCCGGAAGTCGAAAAACAGCCACGGCAAATTGGTTTATTTAAACTTGGTCTTCAACAAATTATTTTCCGCTACGGAATGCGTCTTCAGATGAAGTGTCTGCAAAGAAAGTCACACACACACACACACACGTGTCACTTCCCTGTTTTGCGGCTCAGCTCTCATGGCAACGATGTCCCGTGGCCGCCGTTCGGTGCCTTTCGATGCGCGGTCGCCGTCCACTCCTGCTCGCGGTCGCCTTCGGAAACCAATTATCGCGAACCGCTATTGTCCGCATAAATGATATTATTCGGTTGCTAGTCCGTCACCGTTTGACAAAATTGTATGTACTCGTTGCGTACTGTTCGGCAAAACAAAACAAAACAAAAACCAACTATTTTTCGCATTTCATCAAACACGTCATTTCTCGAAATTACTATCATTTACATCCATTTACATTCAAAATGAACGTCCAATTGTTCTGATCTCAGCATCTATTCTTTCGTATCTCATAACGAGATGTTCGTAGCGTTGAATTTCCTTACAATAAATAATAACATCTGATTGTCCATAATCACAAAAAAAATTCTACTTGAAAAAAAATAAAATTACTCCCGAATTTTGTTCCTTTTGCTAACACTTCAAAATTCCGATAAACATCACAACTTTACTCTCTATTTGAATTACCACACTTTCGAAACAAACTTAACTACGCGCCAGTTTCGCGCACACGAACCGTTCATCCCCGGTACCCACGACACATCTGTCCTCACATCGAAATTTTTTCAGCAACTTGCATTGTTACAAAAGGCTTCTGGAACAAAATAGTTGCCACTCGCTTGCTTTTAATCTGTAGTTAATTCCGATGACTTTCTTCTCTTTGTAACAGGGCGTCATTTGTTTATACTTCTAGTTCATTGCAAACTTCCAAATATTATATTATAATTTTGCTTCCGAACATGCGACAAAGTTGACACTAATTTTGTCGTCTTCCCCGTGTTTTAATCTATTGTTTCCCAATGTTTCAGCCAAATCGGTTCGTGCGTTTTGTTACAATTCTTAAAAAAACATGTTTACAATATTTTCTTACTAGCTTAACAATGGCCATATTCTGTTCGTTACATTAAAAATTCCAATTCTATTTCAATTTGTATCTTCCGAATGCGTTGACCGAATTTGATGCCGTTTGTTTTATTTAATTTCATAATTTCTGTTCTACCGGACGATTATGTTCAATTTTCACAAATTTCACGCGCTCTAATTCTTTATTTTAATTTTGACTTGTAAAATGTTTTCTGTCGGCACCATTGTAATCGATACACAAGTTTATTCCTTGTCACATTTTGTAAAGTTGCAACTGGGGGTTTTGTCTCGAAATTATAGATCATTACACTAGAAAGCAAATATCACAAAAACTAGTTACTTTCTAGGATGTATTTGGAGTGACGCAGTTGATAAAATTTACAATACAATACAATTTTTCACGTCAGGCAAACATGTCAGTTTGCTTCCCAAGTCAAGAAATTAACCAGTCATGAATTAAAAAACGTAAGGAGCAATTTTAAAAATTAATTTTTGATAGAATATTTGTATCAAAGGTTTATGAGAGCGAGGATTAATCTAGATACAATGAAACAGTTCTGAATATATAGAGTAAAAATCATAATATTCAATTGTTTCCCAACCTAGTCGCGACAATAGCAGGTTTGACTTTGATTTTCCTGAGGTTAGCATTACTTAAAATACTCTAGTGGGAGGCTTTCTAACTAATATCCCCACTCTACCAACATTTCTTGAATCCATCGGTCACGAAAAGTTGCGCAGATATTATAAAGGCACTCCGCTGTTACCGCCTCTCTACCTTTGTTTACTTTTGGGAGCAGAAGATACTTGGATACATATTGAGGACAATTCGGTTCCTGTTTCGACTATGCCATGTGGAAAACATTTTTCAGAGGAAGAAAAAGTAAGAATGCGAGCGTACAAAGATATGGGACTCTCCAACTGACAAATCGGTTAGAAATTTGGGTGATCGAGCATAGTTATTGATACTGTTGTCATGCTGGATGCACAATATGGCAGAAACGGTAAGTTAGTTGAGCAAGAAAACTCTCAGGGCCACTAATGGATTAATTTTGGAAAAAGCAAAACTCAGTGACTTGTATTCGTTTCAAGGAGTGATTTTCAATTATCTATCACTACTAAGCGGGTTAGACAGATACTGACCGAAAGTAATAATATTAGTTACAAGAAGTTGAAGCGTTTTTTGAGAAAAGTTTGAAAATGTCCAGGAGGCTTCATGTAAAATCCCCCGCAATATTAAAGAATGTTTTTGAAAATTTCAAAGCTTCAACTAGTGCCAGATGGTCAGGGGTTTTTTAATTTGAAAAAAATCGTACATGTGGTTCCGGCGATAGTAATGTTCACAGACGGACAGAGAGACAGACAAACCGACATACCAATCGTTCGACAGACAGACAGATCGACAGACAAGACAGACGGGACGGACGGACGGACATCAATAGCGAAACATTACTGCATTCTTTTCATAATGAATAGTAAAAAATTGTCCATTAGAATGAATACTCACGAAATAGAATTGTCTTGTTGTATTATTTTTTTATAAAAATGTATTTTAAGTGAAACAAAGTTCTGTTATGTTTCATAATAAATATAATATATCTGATAAGTTATTTTTTACATAACATTAATGCCTTTATACTAATTGCCATCTCTGTACAGGTTTTTTTTTCTTCAGCAAAACAACTCATTCTTTTGTTTATCCTTTGTGTTTGAGCGTTGAAGAAAATTGACTCACGTTTGATAAATAGGTGATATTTAACGTTTAGGTATTAAAAAAAGCAAAGTTGTTAGGGACACATACTTCCCAACCGCAGGAGGTTCTACAGGAATCACTCTCGGGATTGGAACCGTCCGATTAGACATCAGTTCTTGTAACACATTAAGAAATTGTGTTCTTCAGAACGACTTTATCGTAATATTACACACTTGAGTACATGTAAAAATGATGTATTTCAACAAAACGCATTAACAAGGAGTAAGAAAACTCAAATGAGGATAATTTTAATAATGTACTTAAAAAACAAACACTGTTTCAACGTCAGTTAATATATTTAGCACAAACTGGAAAACGTTCTCAGATTGCTTCATGACGTCCGTCTTTCTAGAGATTAGAAAAAACGTTTGAGGACAATGAGGTTGTTTAATTTTTTTTAATTGAATTTTTGCAAAAAAACTACACTGATTTATACTGTGACAGTGTGAAGTAATTGACATATTCTTCTTGTAGGGTTTTACTATCTGTAATATCATGTTTATTAAGCTCTCTTGCAATCCCATACGGCGTTCAATAGGTTATCAATATGAACCGGAATCTATTTTAGAGTCTTACGTACTCTGTTGACACTGACCCTACTGTTCTGCAGGAAATTCCCAAAGCCAATAAACATATAAAAGCGAGCACTTCCTTCTGAAGAAATCGGCTCATTGATGTCTAATTGTTTTTATTGTAATTAACAGTTTTTGAGATTTATTTTTTAAACTTCTCCAAAGAATGTTTTTCGGGTGAGTTTATAAATAATTTTAACTCATATTATTGAGCAACATTTTTGTAGATTATTTTAGAATATTTGCTGTATAATGCTTCCATACTTATTATGTAATATTACATAATGTGTGTCTTGTTTTTAAAGATTCAGCAGTATTACCTGTTATATCTACTGATCTGTCTATCTGTTTGGTGGTTTAGCATATTATTCTGTTGAATACGGTAATTTGGAGTAACTACAGTTCATAATTTTGAGGAAATTGTTTGCTTTCCTTTGAATGCCATCACTTTGATTTTACCTTCGATATTTCTGTGACATATTTTGGGAACACAAATATTGCTTTTTGCTCATTGTCTGCATTGTTATTTAAAATACCTTGATTATTTGAAAAGTGAGTTGTCATAAACAAGTGTGGAATGCAAGTCACGAGTATAAAGTTTTAATTTCGATAGTAAAATATTAATATTCATTGCACTGGTCTACATGGGAATATTTTTTTTTCTGACACGAATGCTTGAACTGATTTTATACAATTTGAGGTCTCTGATCACAAATACGGTTCATCAGTTCATATTTTTCACAAACCACAATTAAAAAATGTAATACTTTTATGCGTTGCAGCAGGATCCCACTAAGTAATACTTTCTTCATGGAAGAGAGGAAATTAGTGGTTCATAAATAGTTTATAAATAGAGTTGTTTTAGTCTGGACTTATAACTAAATTTCGAAAAATACACAAACTTAAAAGAACTGTAAGCGTTTTCATGATGAAGAAACTTTCACTTCTTTGATTTTCTGGAATATCTGGAATCAGGGATGTCGCGCTGCAAACACCGACAGTAATCTGCTATCATATTTGTGTTTCATCTACCTTGATATGTTTCTTTGATTGTTTTTGTATCTTGGTGGAAGCGCTCACTTTGTGCTTCACTTAAAGCACAAGATTTGAGAGAAATACATTTAGATGGAAATGTAGAACATGCACCTTGACACTCCTATGTTTGCTCCTTTCCTCTGACATGCAGTCAACAAAGTTTCAACTAGGCCGTGTAATTGTCTGCCGTTTTGTTGACAAGAAAGTTTCTTGCAACATTACAAAAAGCACACCAACATGTTTCTCCAAGGTGCTCATTGTTTTCAAAAATGCTTTATCATCCAAAAGAAGTCTTATTTGAGATCCTTAAAAAATACTAGCTTTCAACTTCTCTTGTGTCAATGATGGAAATATGGAGCAGATATATTTGAAGCAAGCACATCTTTATCCAGCGCGTTCACAAGCTGTTTCATAAGGCATAATTTGATATGCAGTGGCGTGAAATTTTATTACGATCAAGAGGAGAATTATGTTTTATATTCTTGCCGCTAACGTGAAATGCCTCCCCTATAGACATTATTTCCTTGCACAGTGTTTTTTCTTTGCACAACTGTCACAAAGACACATGCGACATTGATATTTCGTGTACTTTCTTTGTTGACCTGGGAGGAACAATATTATCTTTAGGTCACCGCAAAACGTCGAGCAGTGACCAATGTTATTTTATGCAGAAGTGTTTCGATGATAGGTTTCCTTCATTTCCATTGCGTCACCAATAGGAATAGGAACTAAAAGTTGAACACCATTGGACCTCCAAAACTTAGGCTTTTTCTCTGCTCCTTAGTATATTGTCTCAGGTTTTCTACACATGATCGACACACTATGTATGGTGCCCAGCATTTGTCCTGGTCGCCGAGTTTAATTCCAAAATATGCACAATATGCTATGAATGGAAAGACAGATATTTGTTCTGTTTTTCGAAGTTGTAAATTTGTCCCAAATGTAGCAAAATATGTCTGGATCATTTTTAAACTTTCTTCAATTTGCAGACATTTTTCAACTCAATCTATATCAATCACAAATACATTAAGTTCGTATTTTTAAAACAACAAAAACGTTTACAACGTTTCTATTTTCTGAAAGAAACCTAATGTCGTTTTATAAAATAATGCTGAATGACCGATCGAAAGCAACCCTAATTAAAACAGGCACCTTGAACAGTGAAAAATATATGAAATCGTCATTTTTCAAAAACCCCTGGCATGATAGTGAAAAATGGATAAGGTACCTGGATTTAAAACCCTCAAATTAACAAATATCAGCTTTTAATTTCAAAAAATAAAAAATGATGTGGACCAGTGTTATCAGTAACTAAGTAATTTCATCCATATAAATTGTAAATAAAACTGGAAATATTTACACTTTTGTCTCAGTCCTTAGTTAGTTTTCCTTGAATGTTTTGGATACGTTTACGATCTTTTATACACAATTACCATTGGGAAAATCGGATGTACTGGAATTCCGCTGGTGTCCATTGTTTTCAATTTTTTAATTAATGAAGAGTGAGTGAGTTTCTTTATTTCATTTTCCGTGTTTCTCTAGTACTTGTGGAATTAAGAAAACGTCTACCATGATCTACCAAGATTAAATTCTGTTTGTGCTTGTAGAATGGTAACTTGTATTATTGGTATTTGAATGGTAACTTGTATTGTACGATTTATTGACGTGGTTACAGGAAGCGGATACATCTGCGCCGGAAATTGAGGGCCTGAACATTCCCGGACTACTATATGCTGATGATTTAGTTTTATGTTCGGAGACTATTGACGGCTTACAGAAAAGTTTAAATCTCTTAGAAACGTATAGTGAAACATGGGGATTAAAAGTAAATATTCAAAAAACTAAATTAGTTGTCTTCAAGAATGGATTTATCTGGGGTAACAAAGAGAAATGGTTTTACGCTCAGGACGAGATCGACCGGGTCAAAACATTTACATATCTTGGGGCAAAATTTTCCATGAATGGGGGATGGAATAATCACATAGTGGCGGCGCACAGTAAAGGAAGAATTGCGCTCAAAGAAATCGTTTGCGCAGTCCGCAGGGTTCCAGAAATGCCTTTAAAGGTGTGCGATACAATGTTTAAATCGCTAGTTCTACCAGCAATGAATTATGGGGCAGAAATTTGGGGAGTGGATAGAATAGATCGACTAGAAAGCGTCGAAATAGATTATTTCAAGTTAATTCTCGGAGTCTCTAGATTCGCAGCAAATGTCGGAGTCCTAAGAGAGGTCGGTAGTGTAGGAATTTGGAAAGATTTTAAAATAAAACCCATTAAATTTTGGATTAAATTAGCAGGTAAACAGTCTGACACACTTATACATAGATGTTTTCGAGTGCAGTTACAGGGAAGCAACCAACGCCACTGGTCGTATAAAATTAAACTGCTACTGGAACGTGCAGGTCTGGGAGACGTTTCGCCGGAGATGGTGGGAGATAGGGGAACACGTGAGATAGAACGGCTAATTTCGGGTAGACTTGCGGATATTAAAAGGCAAGAGATCCTGGCAGCAACGACCGAAAAACGTTCGCTAGTTGCGCAAATTCACGCGAGTCCGTTATGGGGTTGCGAACGTTACGTAAACACACTGCGAAAGGACGCAAGAGGGGGATACGCTTGGTTCAGGGTCGGGGGTGGATGCAACGTAGATTAAAGGACTCTAATGGTAATGGCATCTGTGTGCTTTGCGGTGATAGGGAAGACTGGATCCACATCCTTTTAATTTGCAATGCGACCGAAACTTGGAGAGGAAAATGGATGGGAATGGGAAATTACTACTTCCAACATAGGAACGTAACGCTCGCCCAAAACATTCTACGTGATAAAAGATCTAACTTCATGAAAGAATTAGGAACATTTCTAGGAAAGGTTCGGACCATTAGAGAAACTGAAACTAGGGAGTGGGAAAACAGCACTGGTTAGTACGAGCAGAGCCTAGACAGGAGAGAAATAAATAATAAATCAATAAACTAAAAAAAAATTAATTAAGTTAGTCAGTAAGTTATGTTAGGTTATTAAACAGTACAAAAAAAGTTATAAGTTGTAGTCAACTGTTAAGTATAAGTAGATAAATAAGTCAATAAAAATAAATAAATTAACTTAAAACAATTAAAATAAAATAAATAAATTAAAATTAAATTAATTAAAATAAGTTATATAAATTTAAATTAAATTAATTAATATAAGTTAAATAAATTAAAACTAAATTAAATTAAAATAAAATAAAAGGAAACGGTTAAAATAAAACACATTGAGAGGCGAAGGAAAGTAGGATTCGGAAATGTTAGGGCAGAGGCGTTGGTGCGGACGATTTTCTGTGGTGCTGTTTGTTTTCAGGTGCGGAGGAGGCCAAACACTGGAAGGAGAATGCCTGACGCCCGCGCCAAATAAATAAATGGTTTAAAAACCGGATAGATTAGCATGTACTCGGCTTCTGACGGCAGGGTTTTCCCCCTTCAGGGGTTTTTTCCTCAGCCGTACCTTATGGTCTCTTTTCCGCGGCTTTGATGCGAAGGAGAGACCATTCGGGGTGAATACCAGAATTCGAAAGGTTAGAACGCGGTAGAATGTAGGTATTGTAATGGCTTAAAGGCCTTCGGCCTAGCCACATTGCATCAAGTTTTCTAATTTGTCTGTAATAATTACCTATTAAATAAAAAAAATAACTTGTATTATTGGTGTAATGTATTCTGCAATGTCGTGTACAGAAGAAGGAAATAAATATTTCAGGTATTGCAACATAAAATGATCAAGATTCATTTAGGTTCATAAGAATTTTCTGTAAACTGTTTTGATATTGAAGACAGCGATTCAATGAGCAAGGCCTTTTTCAATTGTTGAGCATATTCTTACACATATTTGTACAGCTTCTAATACATTGTATTCTTCAAATCATTAGTGCCAATGCAGACTGGGCGAGAGGTATTGTTTCTCCATGTAACAGCAGTTTCACTTCGTAATTTTTACAACTAAGGATTGTTCCAGTGCTGGAGAGTGAGCGTGGTGCTTGTTGGTGTCCGCAGAAGGCGCGGGGCGTGGGCGCTGGCGGCGGTGGTGCTGGTGTGTGGCGGCGCGGGGGCTAAACGAAGGATTGTTGCAGTGCTGGGGCGTGAGCGTGGTGCTTGTTGGTGTGTGCAGAAGGCGCGAGGCGTGGGCGCTGGCGGCGGTGGTGCTGGCGTGTGTGGCGGCGCGGGGGCTAAACGAAGGATTGTTCCAGTGCTAGAGCGTGAGCGTGGTGCTTGTTGGTGTGCGCAGAAGGCGCGGGGCGTGGGCGCTGTCTGCAGTGGCGCTGGTGTGTGTGTGGCGGCGCGGGGCTAAACGAAGGATTGTTCCAGTGCTGGAGCGTGAGCGTGGTGCTTGTTGGCGTGCGCAGAAGGCGCGGGGCGTGGGCGCTGGCGGCGGTGGTGCTGGTGTGTGTGGCGGCGGGGGGGCTAAACGAAGGATTGTTCCAGTGCTGGAGAGTGTGCGTGGTGCTTGTTGGTGTGCGCAGAAGGCGCGGGGCGTGGTCGCTGGCTGCGGTGGTGCTGGCGTGTTTGGTGGCACGGGGGTTAAACGAAGGATTGTTCCAGTGCTGGAGAGTGAACGTGGTGCTTGTTGGTGTCCGCAGAAGTCGCGGGGCGTGGGCGCTGGCGGCGGTGGTGCTGGCGTGTGTGGCGGCGCGGGGGCTTGTGCGCGCGCAGCAGTGCCGGCGCGTGGCGGCGAGCGTGACGGTGGGCACCAGCCGGAACGCCTCCGGCCACTGGGAGGCGCAGGTGGTGCTGCAGCGCCGGTCGGAGGCGCCCGGGCGCGGGGCGGGCGAGGTGCGGCTGGAGGTGGAGCCCTCCACCGCCATCTGCGGGGGCGCTCGCGTCGACGCTCTCAAACTCACCATCAAAGGTCAGAAACGAACTACACAACTGACAAAATATTCCCACCACTTCCAGGCATTTAACTTCTGGACAGATAAATTATTTACTCATTATTTAAGAATTTTACACACCACTGACTAATATACTATTAATACTTCTTAAGTAGTAGGAGGTGAGTTTTGCAAGAAAAGTGTCCCCGAGGTAAAATAATTGCCCTACGCCTTTAAATGAGTAGTACATGTTGTATATACTCTTTGGAGACAACGTGCGCAGTCGTTATTCGTGGCATGGAATCATTCGCTCCGCTCTAGGAATCCACTATACTATTCTGTATTTCTACGGTCATTCCCCGTGTGTCCATTGTTCATCCAGCGCCTGTTCTTTTCTGTGGTCGAGACTGATGTGGGCGATGTTTCGGGTTCATGACGCGAGAGGTTTGAAAATCGTATTTCTATAAAAGAAACCGTTCTCTGTAGCTGCCATCATAGTGGTCGATATTTGCGATGAATACGTTTTATAATGTTGTACATTACATTGTGCAAACTACAATGACAAATCGTAGAAATGGAGATGCGAATTTAATAGCCTTCCAGTGATATCTGCCCGAACATTATATATATTTGTGAGTCATAACGTTTGAGAGTTGATACTGCACTCGTTGTGAAGAGTCTTGTGGCGTACACATATTGCCTACTTGGGGGTGGCAAAACACTAATGTCACCGGCGCCCATAGTGAAACATAATTTACTGAAAAACAACTTCGCGTAAACATTACTCATTATGTGGATAGAATTTGTTTCAATTTCTCCATTGCGTGTATAACATATTATACCTGCAGGTCAAATGATTTCAGTTGGAGAAAATTCATCATGGTTACTGAAACGGTGAGTAGGTTTTCAGTAAATGTTCCTTGAATAAATGTAATTTATAAAAAAGAAGTTTCTCAAAATTGTTCCGAATTCTTTCTTTAAATTTTGTATCGAATGGAAAATGTTACTTTTATAAAAATGGCGGGGGTTCGACTTTCCTTGTTATCTTAATTTTCTCAAAATGGCAAAAGTTGCAATTAATGCAAGAAAGTTTATGTAGATGTCGCATCACCAGTTTCAGTTCTTATTGCACATCGAGACAATTCATCGAAACGAACAATCGGCCATAAGTATATTTAGTACAACGACGTTCCAAGGTTTCGAGCGGGGGATATGAGGCACACAGGAGTCGTCACAGATTCTGAGCAGGAGAAAGTACGCCGAACTTAAGTTACTGTGCCCTCACTGACTCTTCTGTCATATTCCATCACATGTTGCTCGCCAACTAACGTACTACACTATAATATATTCAAATGATGTACATCCGTATTCATATTGTACCCATCGCACGGTAGAACTTATGGTTCAATGGACACATGGCTTTGATATTATTAAGTCGTTTTCTGCTTTATTCTCTAATGCGGTATCCTCCTATTAAGCCTGATGTAAACATATATATACACGACCAATACTGGATTCATTATATTATATCAAATACACAAGTATTGTTCAAATGTAAATTTTCGTCAATTCCATGAACAGTGTTCGCGATTTATTTTTTGAACAACTACACACTGAACACATTGTGTCAGGTAGTCTTGTTTTAGTACTATGAAACTACAGTATTATTCGTGTCTTTTGATGATTGATCGAAGCACCTTTCATTCACTGACCAACAAGTGGTGCTAAAACGGAACGTACTTTCTCGCTCTTATTTTTACACAAAATTACGCGAAAATTTTGAAAGGAATTTTCAAAACTTTGTATCGAATCGGTTCATTAAAGAAAACGTTATTATGCACATACCAAAGGGAAATACGTGCGCATTTGTTAGATGCCCTACAAACCAATTAGAGATTTTGGGGTGGCGTCTTAGAGATGCCCTTCGAGTTGAGGGATATATGTCACATACACCACGATACGAGCTTGTACCCATTATTCTCGTGTCATCTCTGACATGCTGTTCGAGCTGAAGGATGTGTTTTATGCTCGTTGCATATGCAGAGGGTTAAACGTCCACTATGCAACAACAATAAAAAACAACGAAGCAATTTTTTTGAAAATTTGAAAAAAAAATCCAGCGGCTTCATGTAAAGTACCCTCCTGAAATTAAATAAACTGTTTCAAATTCAAGGGTCCGCGACATCAGCCAGGTCGATTGGGGAATATCAATTTTGGAGAAAATTATCTGAACGGTTTAGCTACTAATGTTGTTCAAAGACGGAAGGACAGGCGGACGGACGTTTTGCCGTCATTCTATTTTTCGCTATTAAGAACCCACAAAACATGGATTCTGGTTATATCACGTTTTCGAGTTTTTTTTCTAAATTTAGCAATTCCATTTATTCACTTCTTTGCTACCAGGGCAACCTGTAATAAGAGTTTTTCTGCCAAAAATTTGCCGATTTTTCGCGCAGAATTACATGACATTCTCTTTACTCTAGTAGCGAGAAAGTAAAATGTAATTACATAAATAGTCAGACCAACATCAGAAAATTTTTCAGAATAAATGGGTGTCTTCCAGTTAGGATTTGAATTCAGGAACTCACAGCATTATCTCTTTTCACGCCAAAAACTGAATCAAGTATCCTCATTATCTCTATTGGACAAGAATATGGCAATAAAGATTTGAATTTTCTTTAGCAACAATGTTAGTACACTACCCAATCAACTACACATTTAATTATATGAAGAAATTACATAAAGAATTTTATGAATATTCCTTTCAATTAATTATATTAGTTCTTTGTAACGGATTAATCTCACACCAGCAACTTTTTCAAACCCAATTCGCAGTAGATTTTACACGATTATACATTTCTTTCTTATATTGTAAGGAATTTGTGATAAATTTCCAGTTGAATACGTATTTACGTAGACAATAAGTATTGTCATGCTGACATAAGTCTGGAAATGTTCAGGGAGACATCTGATTAGGATAGCGGGCCTGAAAATTAGTGTACGGCACATGCCAAATGTGTACACACAATATATAATGTGATACATTGCGTGATAAGCGTTACCATGTATATATTGAGTAATTATCTCCATATTAAGATAGTAAAATAAATAGTACGTACCACATTGAGTAAAATAAATGATCTGTACTTTGAATTTGTGTTGAAATGTAGACAATATTTGAAAATGTTCCAATCATATCAATTAGTCGAAAAAGAAAATTATTAGGGTTTTATTGTTATTATATTACCGAGTTATTATTTATCACATTCTTAGGTCCTCCTCCACCGCCAGGCCCAGGATATGTGGTTGTTCCTGGTGTCGGATACTACCGAATTCACAAAGAACTTCACACGTGGGCGGAAGCGAAGGCTATTTGCGAAGCTGAGGGTGGCCATTTACTCATCATCAACTCGGAGGCAGAGGACAAAGCGATTCTGCAACTGATGAAGCAAGAACAGAACCTTACCACCTGGCTATTCATTGGATTTAATGACATATCGAAGGAGGGTTCCTATATCACAATTTTTGGTACGTGTTTGTACTAAATTTCTTCACGGTTTACAATTTTTGTTTTCCTTAATTTTATCACTTGTATCACTTCTTTATGCATATTAAGGTGAGTATTCCAGCAAGTGTGTGTATTAAATTTTCTTTCCCATTACTGGTACCGGATTTTTATTAAATCTTTTAATCAGTCTACAGTTTTCTTAAAAAATAGTACTAATTGATTTTCAAGATTTTTAGGGAATGAAGGGCTACTTGTATAGTGCACGAGGTTAAGGCGGCCATCACTTTGTGCTTGCGGTGTGGATTCAATTGTTCAGAAGGCACTTTTTCACTTTCCGCAATTACCTTAATATTATGCCTACAAACAACCAAATAATGCAAATAGATTCGAAAGAAAAATTCATCACTTTGTAGGCACTCAAGAGTGACAGTATATGCTATCTGTGCTACATTACTTTTGGAGGTATGGTCCAAGACCAAGTGTGTAATGCACATGGTTCTCTATTTACCCTATTCTTTCCAGGAGATCCAGTGTCGTCTCTAGGCTACGCTCGATGGAACCCTAGTCAACCAGACGACCACAAGAATAATGAAGATTGTGGAAGCGTGCATTCGAGTATAGGGGGTCTGAATGACCTTCCTTGCAATGCTAAAGTTGGCTTCATTTGCGAGCAACGTTTAGTTTAGAATTTTGTGCACCACTTGGTGGAACTAAAAACAAAGGTAAATTTAAGGTAGTGCTCGTGCGCGAGTATTTATTCCTTTTAAGGGCCATAACGGTACGATAGGTGTGCGGTGTGGCCTTGAGTAATACTCGCTATTAGAGGTGTATTACACATTGTCAGTGAATTCATTGAAAAACATATTACTATTAATCATTCGTTTTATATACGTGATATCATTCTTATTGTAGATTGAATTACTATGTAACATACGTGATGTGTATATTTTTCATATAGCAATTAAAGTAATACATAAATTTATTCCTATATGTTACTGGTAACTATTATTTATAGCCTGCTGGGGTCTGAATTGTTTGTTAAGACACTTTTATTAAATTTAACGACAACACATAATTCAGACTTTTGAAGTTACAATTTAACCTTGAAACAGACAGTTTACTAAAAGGAATTTTTAAATGTCATTTATACTATTTACATGACAATAGTAATTTTTACGAATTCAGTACTTTTGACACCTTTAATTTGAAATGTAGTTCTAGTAGTGCGTTATTGCTGTTATACAGAAGTCACGTTCTGTGAAGTGGGAGGAGTGAGGTGATGTACCGGGTGAGGGCAGCTGCTAAGGCAGGATTGGGAACGCGCTGCGGCCACAGACCCATTTTCCGGTGTCATATGGATTTTCTGGATTTCTGGTGTCAATCTCACCGAGCACTAAAAAAAGGTTTCAGAAGAATAGAACATAACCTCCTACGTCCGATACTGCGTTCTTGATGTATCTATAATATGATTCTCCGAAAGGAGAACCTGCTAGGTTAAAGTGCATACTGGGGGAAACAAGGAGCTGGCGAACCCCTGATGAACATACACCCTCCCGTTCAGAGCAATATCGCGCATCCCATTTAGATATACGCCAACTGGTCGGGAGTGTGTAAGTCCGCATGGCATGGCTTGAAGGAAAATTACTACCACCTCTTAGGTGCTGGGGAAATTCTCGTCTGCAGTCCCTACGCAGAAAGCTGGGAGCTTTCGTTGGAGTGACGTTAGATTCCAAGTACCGCCCGCGTTACCCCGCCCGTTCTGGTGGCAATGGGTAATAGAAAGACTCGCCTCGGTAGTCGACCAACAGTCAAAGCGAACCCGCGTCGTAAGTGCAATCTGCACGCGGGAGATGATATCTGATCGTGGACCGTTTAATAGAAGAAAGCGAGTGCTAGCACACCGGTGGAGTTGAAAGCCCTCCCGCTTACTGATTCTGGACGTAGCTGCGCTGAAACGGCCCAGGATACATAGTCGAGAAGCGACCTGCCGCCCGATGAAAACTCAAGGGAGAGGAATTGTTTACTGACACGAACTGAAAACAAGCACCCGCTCCTACTCTGTCGGTGTGGTGTACCCCCATCGTCAGAGCTCGCTCGGGTTGGCACCAATTTGGTGGCCTTCGGACAGACGCCAAGTAAAAATCGAGTGTCTCGGGAGACTACGGCTGAGCTGAACTAGCGCGACCGGACTCCCACGAGCCATGGTAAACAGAATTGCCATATGCAACAGAGCACTGGGCACGATGACGGGCATAAACGGTCGAAGGTACACCTCACAGCACAAAGCTCATTTAATTGAATAAGGCTCATAACGATATTGGACAGTCACCCTAGGCACGCAAGAAGAAGGCCGAGGCTAGGCGGCGTATGTTCCGAGAATGCAGTTCAATGTTCGTTTGCCCAGACAGTTAATATTGTGAATAAGATTAGATATAGTATATGAATGTGGGTGACTGCATCATCTATTGACCGAGATTAACACGGAAACAACAAATACACATTGGGAACGGACTAACCGCACAAGCAGACATTGGACTGGTCGAGAGCGTAACTGCACATTGGTCATCAGACCGAAGGCAAGGTCTGTGATCTCTGGTCACAAGCGTAGTCGGGATGTGAAACCTCCCTCTGACTATAGTTGAAACACAACACCAAGAAACGCTCCAAGGCTTTCGGCGTAAGCCAATCATATCTCTGCTTCGGTGCTACTCACATCAGAGCGCCCTCGAGCGTACTGAGTGGGTGGCAAGCCAACAACAGGGGATAGAGTTGGCGTTGGGACGCCTCGGCAACACTTTACTTCTTAATACCCAATCGGTACATAGAAAAATCCGCCTGTCATCCTGGTCTCGCTGGTACATCGTTATCTGCGCATGTTTCGCAGAGAAAGGGGATGTACGTAAGGCTGATGCTAATGTAACCGAAAGAACATTTATTTGTCTCGCGTTTTCCATGCGCAGTCTGGTACTTATAAAATATATTTGTGCCCGCAACATGTAAGATCTTTTAAGTGATCAAAACAGAAAATGTAAAAATAATTTCAACAATTGTTTGATTGATTGAAATAAATATCAGAAGAGATATTTTCATGGAGGCACATAATCAAAACTACTACTGAATATATGTTGTATACATCAAGAAAAGTAATCGACTGTCGACAGAACCGTCGTAAATGTTCGTATAACTATTGTCAACGTGTTTCTAGTTTGATCTTACACCTTGTCTGGGAATCATTTCTGTGTCTTGGTGCCGGTGTCACGTTTCAATGTTTTACAGAATGGGTGGAGTTCTTATACCATTGACTCTGGTCTCACTTGCAATGTACGAAGCGGCTCTAAAGCCCACACTGGCCGTACAAAACAAAAACCACTAAAAACTGACATTGACCCTTTTTGCGCCATGCATGAGCACCATCCACAATATGGCATTTGGATGCCGACATCTCATTATTACCTCCTGAGAACTACATTCTAAAGAGTGAATTTGTGTGTTTCAGGCAATATCATGGCGTTTAGGGGTTGTCTGTTGGCGATACCCGGCGGAATCTTAGTAAGCCAGGCAACGCAGAAAATATTGATGTCTGGGGATCCACTTTCTTGGATTCATGGGTTTCAAGGCCTCTTACGCAATTCTAAAGACGGCCTCATTTGCGAGAAGCGCATGGCTCAGAATTGTTATTTGCTGCTATTAATGTAAATAAATTAGTTTTTAAAGTCACACTGTCATTTCTTTCCACAATATTTTACACCATATAACAAATAAAAGTAAACTGTTATTACGAAAAATGTCGTACATCAAAGAATTCATTAATTGCATTTCTAAGAAAGAGGGATTTCCTTTTGTGTTAAACAATATTACATTTCTATAAATATTTTAATGCAGATTGGGGAATTTAACTTAAATTTTCCATAAATAGCAATATTTTATATTGAACGTCTAGCTTCGAAGAAATTATGTGTGAATATTGAAGTAAATATAGAATATTTCAAAAATTACAGTAACATTTGGACAAATAATACACACATTGACAAAACAATTACGGACCATGTAGTGGAAAAAATTTCTTTCAGTTATTTAGTACAATTATGCAAGATACATAAACCTTAATTATTTCAATAATAGAGGGAAAATACGGTTATTGCCGAAAACAGAACGCCTTATTTGAAGTTCTATTGCCTGTGGGGTGCTGGATAGAAGGTTTAATACAGTAAAAAATGGAGCATACAGATTGGCACGGATTACAATTATTTATGTTTATATTTGCTTGAACTGGCCCTACAGATCTTGTAACACGTTGGGTGCTGGAGATGTCAATATAATCACAATGTTCTGTGTGTGGATACCACATTCACAGAGAGCACAAAGCTACTGCTATTTCAGACATACCATCATTCAATCGTGGAATAAAAGATTTTCATCTGACAGTACAAACGGAATCGATAGCTACATCATTAATTTCCCTCTCAGAAACTTTCAAAAACATTACAAAATTTTCTCTCTCTCTCTCTTTTTCTCTTGCTCTCTCTTTCTCTCTCTCACTCCTCTCTCTCTCTCCCTCTTCCTCCTCTCTCTCTTCCTTTTGCTCCTCTCTCTTTTCCTCCTCTCTCTCTTCCACCTCTCTCTCTTCCTTTTGCTCCTCTCTCTTTTCCTCCTCTCTCTCTTCCACCTCTCTCTCTTCCTCCTATCTCTTTTTCCTCTCCCTCTGTTCCTCATCTCTCTCTCTTTCTCATCTCACTCTCTGTCCTTCACCTTTTTAACATATTTTTATCAGATATTCCTCAACCATACACACGAGAAATAGTTTTATTTGTGGAGGACACGAAAATATTCACAAATCACGCGCTCTTCAACAACTGTTACGATTTCTCATGTGCTCCTGATCAATTACAAAATGAAAAATTTAAATTGACGATATAGCTAAAAAACAAATAACATTAACGTTTCGCAATCACTAGCAAGATTTTCACCCTTCGTAAGTTAATATTACCCCCCTCTTTACTCATTCAAAACACATCAATACCAAGACAACCAAACCAAAATCTAGTTAAGTACTTAGCATATATATAATTTACACAAAATTAACCTGGAAAGCACATATCACAAACACTAGTGAGTTTCTAGAATGTATTTAGAGTGACGTATTTGATAAAAAGAAATTCATTAAAATAAAATTTTTCACGTCAGGCGAAAACACGTCAGTTTGCTCCCAAGTCAAGAAATTACCAGTCATGAATTAGAAAATGTAAGGAGCAATTTTAAAAATTAATCTTTGATAGAACATTTGTATCAAAGAAATTTGAGAGCGAGGATTAATCTTGCTACTATGAAAAAGTTCTGAATGTATAGAGTACAAATCTTAGTACTGAATTGTTTCCCAACCTAAACGCGACTATAGCAGGTTTGACTGAGATTTTCCAGAGGTTGGCATTACTTAAAATACTCTAGTGGCAGGTTTTCTAACTAATATCCCCACTCTACCAGCATTTCTTGAATCCATCGGTCAAGAAAGGTTGCGCAGATATTATAAAGGCACTCCCTTGTTACCGCCTTTTCTACCTTTGTTTACTTTTGGCAGCAGAAGATACTTGCATACATATTGAGATCTATTCTGTTCCCATTTCAACAATGCCACGTGGAAAACTTTTGTCAGAGAAAGATAAAGTAAGAATGTGAGCGTACAAAGATATGGGACTCTCCAGCTGACAAATCGGTTAGAAATTTGGGTGATCGAGCATAGTTATTGATAATTTTATCATGCTGGATGCACAATATGGCAGAAACGGTAAGGTAGTTGGGCAAGAAAACTCGCAGGGCCACTAATGGATTAATTTTTGAAATAGCAAAAGTCAATGACTTGTATTCGTCTCAAATAGTTATTTGCAATTATCTATCACTGCTAAGCGGGTTAGAGAGATACTGACTGAAAGTAATAACAATACTTACAAAAATTTGAAGCGTTTTTGAGAAAAGTTTGAAAATGTCCAGGAGGCTTCATGTAAAGTTCCCCCAAATATTAAAGAATGTTTTTGAAAATTTCAAAACTTCAACTAGTGCCAGATGGACGGGGGTGTTTTGTCGAATTGTCGAATATAATGAATACTCACAAAATAGAATTGTCTTGTTTTATTATTTTTTTAAAAAATGTTTTTTATGTCAAATAAAGTTCTGTTATGTTGGATAATTTATATAATATATCTCTGATAAGATATTTTTACATAACATTGCCTTTCTACTAATTCCCGTCTCTGTACAGACTTTTTTTCAGCAAAACCACTCATTCGTTTGGATGTCGTTGAACAAAACTGGCTCACGTTTGATAAATAGGTGACATTTAACGTTTACGTATTAAAAAAAAGCAAAGTTGTTAGGGACACATACTTCCCAACCGCAGGAGGTTCACTCGCTACAAGAATCACTCTCGGAATTGAAACCGTCCGATTAAAACATCAGTTCTTGTTACACATTGAGAAATTGCGTCCTTCAGAACGACTTTATCGTAATATTACACACTTGAGTACATGTAAAAATGATGTATTTCAACAAAACGCATTAACAAGGAGTAAGAAAACTCAAATGAGGATAATTTTAATAATGTACTTAAAAAACAAACACTGTTTCAACGTCAGTTAATATATTTAGCACAGACTGGAAAACGTTCTCGGATTACTTCATGACCTCCGTCTTTCTAGAGATTAGAAAAAACGTTTGAGGACAATGAGGTTGTTTAATTTTTTAATTGAATTTTCGCAAAAAAAACTACACTTTAATTTATACTCTGACAGTGTGAAGTATTTGACATATTCTTCTTGTAGGGTTATACTATGTGTAATATGTTTATTAAGCTTTCTTGCAATCCCATATTGTATTACGGCGTTCAATAGGTTATCAATATGAACTGGAATATTTTTTAGAGTCTTACGTACTCTGTTGACACTGACCCTACTGTTCTGCAGGAAATTCCCAAAGCCAATAAACATATAAAAGCGAGCACTTCGTTCTGGTGAAATAGACACATTTATATTCAATTATTTTTATTGTAATTAAGGGTTTTTTTGATTTATCTTTTAAACTCCTAAGAATGTTTTTCGGGTGAGTTTATAAATAATTTTAACTCATATTAATGAGCAACATTTTTGTAGATTATTTTAGAATATTTGCTGTATAATGCTTCCATACTTATTATGTAATATTACATAATGTGTGTGTTCTATTTAATGCATCGGCAATATTACCTGTTATATCTACCGATCTGTCCATCTGTTTGGTGGTTCAGCATATTATTGTGTTGAAAGCGGTAATTTGACATCCAATATATTAAATGTTTGTAGCTATAGTTTAGAAGTAACTATAGTTCTTAAATTTAAGGAAATATTTTGATTTTCTTTGAACGCCATAATTTTGATATTTCCTTCAATATTTCTGTGACATATTTTCGGAGTATTTAATGGATTTCAAACATACCATTTTGTGTATTGTCTTCATTGTTATTTAAAATAGTTTGATCATTTAAAAAGTGAGTTGTCATAAACAAGTGTGGAATGCAAGTCAAAAGTATAAAGTTTTAATATCGATACTAAAATTTTAATGTTCATTTCACTGGTCTATATAGGATTTTTTGCCGAAATGAATGCTTCAATGATTTTATAGAATTTTAGGTCACTGATCACAAATACGGTTCATCACTTCACAATTTTTCACAAAACGCACTTAAAATATTTAACTTTTTCATGCATTGCAGCAGGATTCTACTAAGTAGTACTTTCTTCATGCATTTGAGGAAATTAGTAGTTTATAAATGGTTTATAAATAGTGTTGTTTTAGTCTTGACTTATAACTAAATATGCAAAATACACAGACCTAAAATTCATATTTTATACTCTTTGTGCTAATATGAAATAGACTTTATCGCATTATTTCCTTATCCAGTGTTGTTTCTTTGCACAGATGTCCCAAAGAAACATGAAACTTGGATATTTCGTGTACTATCCTTGTTGTCATGGCAGAATTGATATTATCTACAGGTCATCACAAAGCGTTCAGCAGTGACCATCGTATTTAATTTTATGGAGAAGTATTATCTTCTCATTTACCTACTTTTGAAAAAAAGAACAGAAACAGAACAATATTTCGTTATCAGTTAAACATGAGAATTATTCATGAATGACACTATAAAATGTAGATGAGATATGAGGGTATGAAAGCCAACCTAGACCAAGAAATATCAGATAATTCAAAAAGCAAATCATTAGATTTTCCTGAAAAAAAAAGTTGAACGTGCTATGTAATGTACAGAAGAATGAAATAAATATTTCTATTAATGCAACATACAATGATCAAGTCTCTTTTGGTTCATAAGAATTTACTATAAACTGTTTTTTATGGTGATGATAGTGATTTAATGGGCATGTCCTTTTTCAATTATTGGTCTTATGCTGAGGTATATTTGTTCAGCTTTTAATTGTATTCTTCAAATCATTAATCCAAACGCAGAGTGGCCGAGAAGCGCCGTTTCTCCACTATTACAGCAGTTCTTCATATAATTTTTGCATCAAAGGGTTACTCCAGTGCTGGAGTATGAGCGTGGTGCTTATTGGTGTGCGCTGAAGGCACGGGGTGTGGGCGCTGGCGCCGGTGGTGCCGGTGTGTGTGGCGGCGCGGGGGCTAAACGAAGGATTGTTCCAGTGCTAGAGCGTGAACGTGGGGCTTGATGGTGTGCGCAGAAGGCTCGGGGCGTGGTCGCTGGCTGCGGTGGTGCTGGTGTGTGGCGGCGCGGGGCCCTAAAGGAAGGATTGTTCCAGTGCTGGAGCGTGAGCGTGGTGCTTGTTGGTGTCCACAGAAGGCGCGGGGCGTGGTCGCTGGCTGCGGTGGTGCTGGTGTGTGGCGGCGCGGGGCCTAAAGGAAGGATTGTTCCAGTGCTGGAGCGTGAGCGTGGTGCTTGTTGGTGTCCACAGAAGGCGCGGGGCGTGGTCGCTGGCTGCGGTGGTGCTGGTGTGTGGCGGCGCGGGGCCTAAAGGAAGGATTGTTCCAGTGCTGGAGCGTGAGCGTGGTGCTTGTTGGTGTCCACAGAAGGCGCGGGGCGTGGTCGCTGGCTGCGGTGGTGCTGGTGTGTGGCGGCGCGGGGCCTAAAGGAAGGATTGTTCCAGTGCTGGAGCGTGAGCGTGGTGCTCGTTGGTGTCCACAGAAGGCGCGGGCGTGGTCGCTGGCTTCGGTGGTGCTGGTGTGGCGGCGCGGGGCCCAAAGGAAGGATTGTTCCAGTGCTGGAGCGTGAGCGTGGTGCTTGTTGGTGTCCACAGAAGGCGCGGGGCGTGGTCGCTGGCTGCGGTGGTGCTGGTGTGTGGCGGCGCGGGGCCTAAAGGAAGGATTGTTCCAGTGCTGGAGCGTGAGCGTGGTGCTTGTTGGTGTCCACAGAAGGCGCGGGGGCGTGGTCGCTGGCTGCGGTGGTGCTGGTGTGTGGCGGCGCGGGGCCTAAAGGAAGGATTGTTCCAGTGATGGAGCGTGAGCGTGGTGCTTGTTGGTGTCCACAGAAGGCGCGGGGCGTGGTCGCTGGCTGCGGTGGTGCTGGTGTGTGGCGGCGCGGGGCCTAAAAGGAAGGATTGTTCCAGTGCTGGAGCGTGAGCGTGGTGCTTGTTGGTGTCCACAGAAGGCGCGGGGCGTGGTCGCTGGCTGCGGTGGTGTTGGTGTGTGGCGGCGCGGGGCCTAAAGGAAGGATTGTTCCAGTGCTGGAGCGTGAGCGTGGTGCTTGTTGGTGTCCACAGAAGACGCGGGGCGTGGTCGCTGGCTGCGGTGGTGCTGGTGTGTGGCGGCGCGGGGCCTAAAGGAAGATTGTTCCAGTGCTGGAGCGTGAGCGTGGTGCTTGTTGGTGTCCACAGAAGGCGCGGGGCGTGGTCGCTGGCTGCGGTGGTGCTGGTGTGTGGCGGCGCGGGGCCTAAAGGAAGGATTGTTCCAGTGCTGGAGCGTGAGCGTGGTGCTTGTTGGTGTCCACAGAAGGCGCGGGGCGTGGTCGCTGGCTGCGGTGGTGCTGGTGTGTGGCGGCGCGGGGCCCAAAGGAAGGATTGTTCCAGTGCTGGAGCGTGAGCGTGGTGCTTGTTGGTGTCCACAGAAGGCGCGGGGCGTGGTCGCTGGCTGCGGTGGTGTTGGTGTGTGGCGGCGCGGGGCCTAAAGGAAGGATTGTTCCAGTGCTGGAGCGTGAGCGTGGTGCTTGTTGGTGTCCACAGAAGACGCGGGGCGTGGTCGCTGGCTGCGGTGGTGCTGGTGTGTGGCGGCGCGGGGCCTAAAGGAAGGATTGTTCCAGTGCTGGAGCGTGAGCTCGGTGCTTGTTGGTGTGCGCAGAAGGCGCGGGGCGTGGGCGCTGGCGGTGGCTGCGGTGGTGCTGGTGTGTGTGGCGGCGCGGGGGCTAAACGAAGGATTGTTCCAGTGCTGGAGCGGAAGCGATGTGCTTGTTGGTGTGCGCAGAAGGCGCGGGGCGTGGGCGCTGGCGGTAGCGGTGGCTGCGGTGGTGCTGGTGTGTGTGGCGGCGCGGGGGCTAAACGAAGGATTGTTCCAGTGCTGGAGCGTGAGCGTGGTGCTTGTTGGTGTGCGCAGAAGGCGCGGGGCGTGGGCGCTGGCGGTAGCGGTGGCTGCGGTGGTGCTGGTGTGTGTGGCGGCGCGGGGGCTAAACGAAGGATTGTTCCAGTGCTGGAGCGTGAGCGTGGTGCTTGTTGGTGTGCGCAGAAGGCGCGGGGCGTGGGCGCTGGCGGTAGCGGTGGCTGCGGTGGTGCTGGTGTGTGTGGCGGCGCGGGGGCTAAACGAAGGATTGTTCCAGTGCTGGAGCGTGAGCGTGGTGCTTGTTGGTGTGCGCAGAAGGCGCGGGGCGTGGGCGCTGGCGGTAGCGGTGGCTGCGGTGGTGCTGGTGTGTGTGGCGGCGCGGGGGCTAAACGAAGGATTGTTCCAGTGCTGGAGCGTGAGCGTGGTGCTTGTTGGTGTGCGCAGAAGGCGCGGGGCGTGGGCGCTGGCGGTAGCGGTGGCTGCGGTGGTGCTGGTGTGTGTGGCGGCGCGGGGGCTAAACGAAGGATTGTTCCAGTGCTGGAGCGTGAGCGTGGTGCTTGTTGGTGTGCGCAGAAGGCGCGGGGCGTGGGCGCTGGCGGCGGTGGTGCTGGCGTGTGTGGCGGCGCGGGGGCTGGTGCGCGCGCAGCAGTGCCGGCGCGTGGCGGCGAGCGTGACGGTGGGCACCAGCCGGAACGCCTCCGGCCACTGGGAGGCGCAGGTGGTGCTGCAGCGCCGGTCGGAGGCGCCCGGGCGCGGGGCGGGCGAGGTGCGGCTGGAGGTGGAGCCCTCCACCGCCATCTGCGGGGGCGCTCGCGTCGACGCTCTCACACTCACCATCAAAGGTCAGAAACGAACTACACAACTGACAAAATATTCCTACCACTTCCCAGCATTTAACTTCTGGACAGATAAATTATTTACTCATTATTTAAGAATTTTACACACTACTGACTAATATACTATTAATACTTCTTAAATTATAGGAGGTGAGTTTTGCAAGAAAAGTGTCCCCGGGATAAAATAATTGCCCTACGCCTTTAAAAGAGTAGTAAATGTTACATATACTCTTTGGAGACAACGTGCGCAGTCGTTATTCGTGGCATGGAACCATTCACTCCGCTCTAGGAATCCACTTTACTATTCTGTATATCTACGGTCATTCCCCGTGGGTCCATTGTTCATCCAGCGCCTGTTCTTTTCTGTGGTCGAGACCGATTGGGGAGGTGTTTTGGCATCATGACCCGAGAGGTTTTAAAATCGCATTTCTATGAAAGAAGCCGTTTCTGTAGTGGTTATAAATCGATATTTGCGATGAATACTTTTTAGAATGTTTTAAATTACATTTTGAAAACTACGAATACAATTCTTAGAAAATGAGATACGAAGAAGGGTCTCAGTTATATCTGCTCGAACACAACAAAGCGCCCGTAGTGAAAGACAATTCATTGAAAAACAACTACGCGTAAATACGAGTATTAGGCATTACGAGGATAGAATTTCTTGCAATTCCGTCATTGAATGTATAACTTAAAATTTGTGGGGCCTGCAGGCTACATAATTTCAATTGGTGGAAATTCATCTTGTGTAATAAGAAAGTAAGTAAGGTGTACTACTTTTTACTTCAATAAATATAATTTGTAAAAAAGAAGTTCGTCAAAATTGTTCCGAATTCTTACTATAATTCTTTTATTGGGTAGAGAATGTTACTTGAATAATCATTACGTGGACTCACGAGTTTGATATTTTAAGACGTTTATTTATTTATTTATTTATTTATTTATTTATTTATTTATTTATTTATTTATTTATTTATTTATTTATTTATTTATTTATTTATTTATTTATTTATTTATTTATTTATTTTACGTCAAAAACAGTTTAAACTGCGTATGACGTGCTATGGGGAAAAGTGAATTGTGTGCACATTTTCAAAATTCTGTGATCCCTACACTAAGTCATATACTACTTAAATTTTGAAGAAAAAAAAGGTCCCAAATAATAAAATCTATTTTCAAGGATAAATAAGCAATAAATGTTGGGCTTTTATCCATGTTTTCAGCTTAATTCTTTAATGAACTATCTCCCTATTAAAGATGATGTAAACATATATACACGAGCAACACTGAATGCATTGTATTATATGAAATAAACGAGTATTGTTCAATAGTAAATTTTCAACAATTATATGAAGATTGTTAGCGATTTATTTTTTGAACATTCAGGAACTGAGTACACTGGGACCGGTAGTACTGTTTTAGTACTATGAAACTACAGTATTATTCGTGGCTCTTGAGGAGTGATAGAGGCACCTTTCATTTATTAACACAGCTAGTGCTGAAACGGCACGTACTTTCTTGCCCGTATTTTCATTGTAAATTACGCAAAAAGTATTTTTTGAATGGAATTCTGTAAAAATGTATGAACGTATTTCAAAATTTATCTTTACGAAAGGAAAAAATCTTTAACATTTTAGTTGTAGAAAGAACACGTTGTCAAAAAAGCAGTGTTTACAACGAACATGGGACATGCATTATCCCTTTGAAGCAGTTTTGTAATGCAGAGATTATTTGCAAATTTTCCAAACATCATTTACTTTTAAGGGTTTTATTGTTATTATATTATCGCGTTATTATGAACCACATTCATAGGTCCTCCTCCGCCGCCAGGCCCAGGTTATGTGGTTGTTCCTGGTGTCGGATACTACAGAATCCACAAAGAACTTCACACGTGGGAAGAAGCGAAGGCTATTTGCGAAATTGAAGATGGCCATTTACTCATCATCAACTCGGAGGCAGAGGACAAAGCGATTCTGCAACTGTTGAAGCAAGAGCAAAATCTTTCCCCTTGGATGTTCATCGGATTTAGTGACATAGCGACGGAGGGCTCCTATATCACAATTTTTGGTACGTATTTGTACCCAATTTGTTCCCTGCTTACACTTTTTTATTTTAATTTTATCAGTTATATCACTTCTTTACGTATACTAAGTTGGACATTTCAGCAAGGTTTCGTACCAAAGTTGTTGTTTTTTTCCAATATTGGTGCAGGATTTTTATTAACTCTTTTAACTAGTTCACAGTTGTCTTAAAAATGACACTAATTGTTTTTTTAAGACTTTTAGGGGTGAAGGACTACTTTTAATTTGCATGGGGTTAAGGTGGCCATCACATTGTGCTGGGGGTGTGGATTGAAGTGTTCAGAAGGTACGTTTTCACTTTCCGCAATTATCTTAGGATTGTGAAAGGTGAAACCAAACACCAAATAGACTACAAAAGATACATTCATCACTTTCTAGGCTCTCAGAAACACCGGTATAAATTATCTGAGGTACATTACTTTTGGAGGTATGATCCAAGACCAAGTGTGTAATGCAGATGGTTCTCTATTTACCCTATTATTTTCAGGGGAACCGGTGTCATCTCTGGGCTACGCCCGTTGGAACCCTGGTCAACCGGACAACCACAACAATAATGAAAACTGCGGAAGCGTGTTTTCGGGTACAGGGGGTCTGAATGACCTTACTTGCGATGCTAAAGTTGGCTTCATTTGCGAGCAACGTTTAGTTTAAGATTTTGTGCACCACTTCGCGGAGCTAAAACAAAGGTATACTTATTGTGCTCGTGAGCGGATTTTTATTCCTTTTAACGACCATAACGGTTCGACGGGTGTGCGATGTGGCTTTGAGTAATACTTGCTACTAGAGGTGTATTCATTGAATTAGTTAATTCATTGAAAAACATATTGCTATTAAATTAATCATTTGCTTTTTTACATGTAATATCAATCTTATTGGGGTGACACCGCGTGGAAGATAGTGTTGCCGACGTTCTGACCAACTAGTCGTGGTCTTTCTCAGGGTTGGTCTGCCCAAGTAGCAGACCAGCCCTGAGGAAGTGGTTCTTTATCTCATTTTTATGTTTTTTTCTAAGACACTTTTATTAAATTTAACGACTGCAAATATTCCAGAGTTTTGAAGTTACAATTCAACCATAGAAGAAACAGATAATCAAAAGGAATTTTTAAATATTTTTTGAATTATTCACATAAGAATAGTAACTATTTACAAATTCAGTACGTTTTGATGTATTTTTAAGTGTATTTCAGAAAGTGTATTATTACTATTCTACAAAACTCACGTTTTATCAAGTGGGAGGAGTGAGGTGGCAATGTACCTGCTGACCGTAAGGCAGGATTGGGAATAGACTGCAGCCACAAACACATTTGCCGATGTCATATGGATTTTCTGGATTTTTAGAGTCATCGACACCGTGTTGTTAAAATGGCGTAACTTCCCTGAAGAAGAACTGGGAAGGCATTCACCAGAACACTAAAGAAGTGCAAGGGGGCGTAGGGTTCGGAAGAATAGAACATCATATCCTACGCCCGATTCTGATCTTGGCGTCTCTATGATGGAAGCTCCGAAAGGAGAACCGGCGAGGTTGAAGTGCTTGCTCGGGGGAATGAAGATCTGGCGAACCCCTGATGAACACACACCCTCTCGTCCTCAGCAATTCGGCGCAACTCACGTCCATGTAATCCACCAGTCAGCAGTGACGAACCCCGCCACGGAAGGCTTCTAAGAAAATTATGACCTGTTAAGGGAGGGCTGACGGGCTTGTTCGGAATCCCTAAACAAAAAGATGGCAGCTTTTGCGGGAGTAACACAAGATTACTGGCACCACACTTGTTACCCCGCACCGCACTAGTGGAAATGGGAAGACTCGCCTCACCAGTCGACCAATAGTCACAGCGATCCCGCGTCGTAAGTGCAATCTGCACCGGGGAGATGGTATCTGCACGTCGACATCTGAACAAGCGCAAGAGAGGACAGGTACATCGGTGCAGTTGGATGTCCTCTCCCTGACTGATTCTCGACATACGCGCGTTGTCAGGGCCCCATAGCTAGTCGAGAAGCGGCGTGCTGCCCGACGAAAACGCCAGGGAGGGGACATTTCTCCTGGTACTAACTGAAAACAAGCATCCAGTCCTAATATCCCAGTGTATCCGCATCGACAGAGCTCACTCTGGCTCACACCAACTTGGCGGCCCTCCCGAGCGTCTCGGAAGTATAGAGCCCGCCTGATCTGACACAATCGCACACCCACGAGCCTCCGGTACACACTAGCTGTAAGCAAATGATCTTGGCTGTCCGGGGGACGCCGCGTCGAAGGCTGTGTTGCCGACTTTCTGCTATCTTTTCGTGGTCTTCCTCAGGGCTGGTCTACCTTACAGGGAGGACGTCCTGGTCTCTGCACCGTAGGAGGAACGCAATCTGGCAGAGCTTCGGGCTCTGTTTGTCCCTTAACTTGCCGAAGGTTTTTGTAGATTTATGAATTTCCTCCCCGTAGAGGCGTGTTAAGTGAAGTCGTAGGCTTCCGCGGCCAGAGTTATGTGAATGATTTTGGCTATCCGGGTGACGCCGCGTCGAAGGTTGTGTTGCCGGCGTTTCAACCATCTTCATGTTCCCCGCAAGATGCGGCGGCGAAATTCGTAGGTCCGTTCACAGCGGAGCGTGAATTATGAGTCAGCATTTAGTGACAGTTTCCGATGAAAAGAGGAGGCGCTCGCTTGTATTCATGCACGGGATAGAAATGCCAAGTTACTCAAAGTACGTTTTCTGAGCACATGCGGTATAAAGCTTTTTGCGTCTTTATATATGATTTTCCCTCAAATTGTTAATATCTCCTTAAAAAACGTAGAAAAGGGGTTCATGATTTTGACCTAGAAAGAAAAAACTACGCATAATTTCACACTGTGATGCCACAAAGGATGAGAAACGCTTTTCATTTACAAGAATAACCAGTGCCTGTTTTGATGAAATTGTAGAAGAAAAACAACTTGCATATATGCATTGCAGGTATATATATATATATATATATATATATATATATATATATATATATATATATATATATATATATGTGGGAATCAGATTATTCGGGGTTGTCCTACTTGGTTTTTAAAGTCAAGAAATATATAACAACGATAAAACTCATTACAACACACGGATCTGCTCAACAATCAGCACCGTTCTACGCCTCCTGTTTTCACACACTTTCTGTCCCGCGTATCTTCTAGCAACTCGTTCATCTCTTCTCCCTCGACTCCAGCGCTCTCTACTTCCTCTTGTGGGATCGGAACGATCAGATTCCCACACTCGGCCATCCTGGATATCATCCGCCTCGGATGATGCGTCCATGGTTTTATGAATTCGGCACATGCCCTGATTTCCAATCAAGGACTTTTTCTTCTTCTTCTTTCTTCCTCTTGCAGAGGCAAATTTTGCCAGCGCCCAGCCGGTCTTAACCCACGTCACTGACGTTGATCCCTCACCACTTGACTTAGCATTGTCCAAGATCACGGACTCCCTAAGGTGATATTTAATTGTATTGAGTCCCTCGTCTACTTGTTGGGCTTTCTTGATTTTCGCTACTAGCCCATCTTTAACAACGCAGAGTACGCCCACGCGAGGGTGTCGGCTCAGAGTATCCACATGAGGGATTCTGGAACCAGCTCGATGTTCTATGCTGTAGTCGAATTCTTCCATGGTCATAACCCATCTAGCTACTCTTGGTGTAAGATCTTTTTTACCCATAGTCTTCTGTAGCGCTGAACAGTCTGTAATCTTGAATTTAATTCTGAGTAAATACATTCGGAATTTCTTCAGAGCAGCAACCACAGCGAGCATTTCAAGCTCATAACTACTGTACTTTTCCTCTTCAGGCTTCGTCTTCATACTCATATAATGCACCGGATGGAGCTTGCCGTCGTCTGAAAATCGTTGCAATAACACTCCTCCATACCCATACTTGCTGGCATCCGTGTGTAGCTCCGTCTCAAACGCTGGATTGTATATGATCAAAACTGGATTTTCTTGGAGTAGCATCTTCAAATCTGCGAACGCTTTCCTTTGTTCATAACTAAAGTGAAATTTCACTTTGTCCTTTAACAAATCACTAAGAGGCTTAGCGATCTTGGCATAATCGGGCACGAATTTCCTGAAATATCCAGTTAGTCCCAGGAAACTTTGTACATCTGCTGTAGACTTTGGTTCTGGATAATGTTTAACGGCAGCAATCTTCTCAGATGAGGGAAACACTTTTCCATTTTCAACCGTATGTCCCAAGAACTCAATTCTTTTCGTTAAAAGCTGACATTTCTCAAACTTCACTTCCAGTCCATTTTCCTCAGCAACATCTAGGACAAGTTGAAGTCGGTGCAAAGCCTCTTTTTCGTCACTTGCAGGGATCACCAAATCATCTATGTATACAAAAACGACGTTATCTTGAATAAGTTTCCAAAATATACTATTAATAAATCTTTGAAACACCGCGGGGGAGTTGCAGAGACCAAATGGAACCTTCAAAAATTGAAAATGTCCTGAGTGCGTCACAAAAGCTGTATATTTCCTACTTTCTGGGTGAATGCTGACATGAAAGAAGCCATTCTTGAGATCCAGAGTGCTGAACACTCGGGCACCACAAAGTTTGTCTAGGATGTCTTCTATCAATGGAAGTGGATACCTATCTTTCATAACATTTTTGTTCAATCGCCTGTAGTCTATGCAAACTCTAGGTGATCCGTCTTTCTTCTTGGCAATTACAACTTGACTAGCATATTCGGACACACTTGGTTCTATGACGCCATCTTCAAGCCACTGTTTTACCTGTTCATTCACTACGGACTTCTCCTCTGGGGCTAAACGCCTCGGTCTGCTATAAATTGGTTGTTCATTCTTCACCACTATATTCATTTCAATTTCTGTGTTTTTCTTCTTTGCCGGTTGGTATTTGGCCACCATATCTTTAACCTTTAAAACTACTTCCTTTGATGCTGATGTGCCAGTATTCAATTCATCCTTCCGAATAGCGTCTATTTTCATTACAAATGCTTCCGTCCTAATCTTAGTTACCCTGCTATAATGTTTGTTTCTCAATAACTCCGCTTGATCTAATATGTCAGTGCCAACAATTGATGGTGTATCAAAAGGTTCTAAAATGTCATTGGAAACAACGAAAACTTCGACTTCATAAGAATCGTCATCTATCAGGACATCAGCTGGAAAACATCCCTCTGGAGAAACGTAGCCTTTCCCGAAACCAGAAAGCAGTATTTCTGTATCTTGAAGATCTGGATGTCCCAATTTGGCATGGAGGTCGTTGTTTATTACCGTGACATCACATCCCGTATCCAGTAAAGCCTGAGTCTTCAACCCTTTAATGATTATTTCTTTCTTCTTAGAATTCTTCTGGATTGGAGCAGCTACGACGCCAATAGATTTCCGAACTTCCCCATCATTCTTCACCAAACAATGGGAAGCAATGTGTCCAAATTCGTTACAGCGAAAACACTTAGGTCCTTGATCTTTGAATTTGCAGTCAGCTGACTTATGACCATCTTTACTTCCACAGTTATAACATCCACGTCCTCTTAAGTTCTTATCAGATGAATACTTGTTCTCTTTTCCACTTTTGTCTTTCGTGTCAGATCGATTGTGATTTTTCGATTGACGTCCTCGAACAACTCGCTCATACGCCTTTTCATAATTACGTAGCTTTTCTTTGAATTCTTTCATACCAGAAGCTCCATACAAAATCAACTTAGTTCCGGACTCGTCATCGATACCATCAATAATATACTGCATCAAAGATTGTTCGTCAATATCGCATCTACTAGCTATTTCACGCATTACCAGAAAATACTCTTGCAAAGATTCTTCTTTCTTCTTTTGTCTACAATTTAATAAGCGATGAATGTCAGCAGCACTCGTTTGAACCTCGAATTCTTCTTTCAATGCCTTCTTTAATTTCCTCCATGACGAGATGCCATTTTCTCCTTGAATAAAGAGCTTCGCCAAACCGGTTAAAGATTTCTTTGCAAAAATAAATTTTTGTATTTCATCCCATTCCATGAGAACAGCTATCTCTTCAAATTCGTTGATCCACTTCTGAATAGGATATCCTTGCTTCCCGTCAAAAGGCCGTATAGAACCTTCGAGATCACGAAACGTCAAAGCAAACTTATGGGATTGTGTCTGATCGCGTAATTTCAGCCGTCTAATCCCCTTAACCTCTTGTTCAATTTCGATCTCATCGTCTTCAGTCGAACTGGAACAATACTGGATAGCTTGTTTCGGAGGTTTAGCATCTTTCTCAACGTTTTCTTCGTCTTCGTCTTCCTCAATTTCTTCTTCGTCTTCACAATTTTGACAAGCTTCAACTAACCAAGATAAATCCAGCAAGTGATCGCAAATTCGCTCTACGAGTGCATCTTTCAGCCCAGTGTAATCGAGACACAAAATACTACATATTGCGACCAAGTCTGCTTCACTAAATTCCTGTGTAATGTAGTCAAGTTTTTCTGTATGTTCATCGGAATCACGTTTAAACGAGAAACCAGGGAATTCCCGTAGGCGTTTCCTATTCCTCCGATCTGTTGATGCTGTCCCGAAGATCAACTTGTGTATGGTCCGTATAACCTTAACAGGTGCCGTAGCAATGTTCTTTTTAATTTTCTCGATTTCCCCTAACGTAGTCATCTTGGTACTGGGTTCAAATTTAAATCACACAAAATAATAATATGGGTTAAATCAAAATAAAATAGTCAAAACCAGAACATAATCACTTCAAAACTACTGCATTCGAGAATCTTCCACGCACCGCGAACACAAAATAACATACACACTTCTCAATACACGTTCGAAAATTTCAGTGCACTACGCAATTCACAACATCCATGAATCCTCTAAGCGTCCTTCTAGAATTTTCTAATTAACACAAACAACTTCTTAATAACGAGTCACAACACGTTCGAGAGTTTTCGATGGGATGACGTAATATACAAAACTGAAATCCTCACGAATCTTCAATGCCGCCATCTTTGTATCTCTGTAACCTCTTCACACTAACCACAAGATTTCTTCTTCATGAAACTGTTCTCGTCTTTTCCAACAGGGATCTCTTTCAATGTTGACCTTGGCAGAAATATCCACAATGTCGCAGGCCTCGTCTTTGCGTCGTTTCGTCTTTCCGTCTTTTCGTCGTTTCGCCTTTTCGTCGTTACTCCCGAATAATATTCCCGTCGACTTCGATCTTCACATCCCGGACGAGCCCCCAAAATGTGGGAATCAGATTATTCGGGATTGTCCTACTTGGTTTTTAAAGTCAAGAAATATATAACAACATAAAACTCATTACAACACACGGATCTGCTCGACCATCAGCACCGTTCTACGCCTCCTGTTTTCACACACTACCTGTCTCGCGTGTCTTGTAGCAACTCGTTCATCTCTTCTCCTTCGACTCCAGCGCTCTCTACTTCCTCTTGTGGGATCGGAACGATCAGATTCTCATATATATATATATATATATATATATATATATATATATATATATATATATATATATATATGTAATTGCATATAATATATATTGTGATATACCAAAATGACGAACCATTTTTGTTATGGAAATGTCATTTTATATGACATAGAATATAGGGATGTCAATAGATGATCGCGAGCGGGTCGCTATGTGACAAATAAACAACCGGCGTCATTTTCGTTAGGTTGAAATGACAGAGCAGAGGCGGAATAAGCATTGTTTTCAGGGACATAAAGAAATAAAATTCGCATGCTTCCGAGATTTTAGAAGAACATTCATATTCGCTAGAGCAACGCGGTGAGCGGGTCGGCTCTTGATATATTTTACTAGATCGAGGAAAGACTGTAATTGACAGTTGTATAAAATTAATTATCGTTTCTTATATTAGGATAAAGCGTTCTTGTAGGAAGTAAAATTCGTGTCTAAGCGTCCACCCGCGACGCAAGTGAGCGAAGTCACGGATTATAATAGTATCGTCGGGAGAATTTGAAACCAGACACGGACATTAGGCGAGGACTTTATCCAGAAGCAAGACTCTGCTGCGTCGACGGAGAAGGTTCTACGGGGCGTCATCGAACGAAGAATGGGAGAGCGCGCGAAGACCCACGAATGAATAAAAAGGTTTTATAACTTATTATATAGAGAAAACTGGTCATGACCAAAGATCAATTCATTTTTAATATCAATATAATAAATTCTAATTTAATTTGAAAGAAAACTGATTATCATTGTTCGTTACGTGCAATCCAGCAGATTTTCAGATTCCTCGCCAATCCATATGGATGGCAGATTGAATAATTGGTTGTAAGTAGCAACAATCATGAACTTCGAACCTCAATTAACTGAGCTAGCACAACATAATTTTGGGATGAGAGATATTTAAATTACGTAGAAATCATTAGGTTTCAAGTATAACCTTTTCCTGGCGCCCAAATCATATTTATCAGTAATAATTATGTTTCAAAATATTGTTCGAAGTGGGGCTTATTTTTAAATAGAAAGACGGGGCTTGTTTCAATATATATATATATATATATATATATATATATATATATATATATATATATACAATAGAATTACAAATCTACCGAAACTTTTAATTTATCAAAATGTACAAAAGTTTAAGAACAAACATTTGAAAATTCGAAGTTTAATGTTATTTAAAATGAATTTAATTACTGAACACGATGAGAAGTATTTTTTCTGGCCGTTCTGTCGTGTCAGTTTCACTAGAGAGCTGAAAATATTCGAGAGCTGACGAGTCTTTGCCTTGATTTCCAAGGCGAGACTGGAGCAGCAGCGGAAAAAAGTGCCCGACCGCGCATGGGAATCCGTAGGGAATAAAACGCTTCCAATCTGCTGCCGTGCCTATGACCTGCCGTGCAGGTCTGAACGAGCACTTAAGCCAACACGTGACGCGAAATTTCCGCTGCGGACGTTCCGCGTAGGTAGCGGATATACCACGCCGGTCTGTGAGAGCCTTAAGGCTCATAACGATGTTCAACAGATGCCGTCGACGCGCAGGCAGAGATCGGCGAATGATAGAGAATTCAATTCTATATTTGTTTGCCTTGGAGGGTTATTGTAGTGCATAAGATTAGATACAGTAAATGAATGTGGGTGGCTATAACACCTACTATCGGAAATTAACGCAAAATGGAACAAATGCACTTTGGGAACGGACTAGCCGCTCAAACGGACATTGGACCGATCAAGAGCGTAACCGCACATGGGTTATCCGACCGAATGGAAGGTCTGTCGCCTACGACCACGGGCCGGAAATGAGTTCCCCTACTCTGGCTCTCGTTGAAAGACCACCGCGAGTGGAGTGTCGTAAGGCCCTCGGCGTAAACCAATCATAACCTTTCTGCGGTATGCTTCGGTGCTACTCACATCGCAGCGCCCCCGGGCGGCACTGGGTAGTTGGCATACCAGCAACCGGGGATAGAGTCGGATTCGGGACGCCTTGGTAACCCTTTATTACTTAAAGCCCAATCGCACCGGAAGAGGCAGCTCAGTGCAACTGATGTCACTGCAGCACCTCGGACCGGGAGGTCCTAGGTTCGAGTCCTGGCGGCGGCAGGATTTTCGGCACTAGCTTTTCACCTAGGTCCAATTCAGTCGCTGTCTGTACGAGAATTCTAGCGGCCGGCTGCTCTGATCGGTAGTTTTTCGTGGTTTCTCCGATTACCACCAGGCTAATGCCGGAGCAGTACCCTACCAAACGGGCCCTGGACCGCGCGCGATCTGTCCTTCCCCTTCCTTGTCCTATCCTCTCCTCTTACACACTCACTTACATTAACATGCACTACACTATCATATATTCCGGGAGACCGGTCGGGAGTTTAGAGCTTGTCCCGGCTGGGGCGGTGTCCGTCTGGTGGGAGAGACTTGGTTAGGGGGAAGCCCCAGCAGCCGACGGTAGGTCGGCGCCGGATCTCGCCATCCAGCGGGGGAAGATCACCGCCATCTCCCGAGAAAGAGCATGTACTACACTTACGGGACTAATGACCAAATCTGTTGGCGCGCCCGGAAACACAAGAAAATCAATCAATTAAAGCCCAATCGGTACATAGAAACCGACTCTCATCCTGTTCTCAGCGGTACTTACGTCGTTAGTGCTATGTACGCAGTAAGGAGACGGAGGAGATGGTATGGGGACTCCAAGCCTCCCGACCCCCAGCTGCACTCTGAGCTTCGCCTTACATTCATGGGACACTGAGTATGGCTTTCTCCCAGTGCATGTGAGTGGCGTTTAAGTCGACTCCGGTGCTAGGAAAAATAGAAGCCTTGAGCTGGCAGGGGAGGATAGGTCTTCCTAGGGTAACCTGGATAGCCGGGGTAAGGTTTAGGAATGATTCAGCCTTGGCTGAGTTATTCCTGTGGGATGTTGCGTGCCGGTGTCAGTCTGACGAGGCATTGAGGTGCGGATTATAACCTCACGATCCAGATGCCTGCCCAGGAGTTTTCTTCCTGGATGAGAACTGATGTGTAAGCGAACAATCAATCAGCATGCAACTATTGATTAAATCGATTACCCGGTTGAGATAACATGAGATATCGTTATAACGAAACGTTACCGTAGGGATTTAATTTTGCCGGGCACCTGCCACAGTTCGTTTACATGTTACAAGCGTGAATATTCACCGTAGTATTCTTCTCCCTTCGAAAATCCATGAACCTCAGCCGGGATCAAACCCGCGTACTGGTAGTCCAGAGTCAGTAAGCCAACCACTCGCCCGCCAAGACCGAAAGCAGTGACGTATGCTTCCTATCAGTGAGAACGTACGGGGGAGCGTGATTTGATGAAAGAAATGACTGAACTTCTGATAAAAAAGAATTACATGGAAAGGATTCCATGGAAATTACACATTACATTATGAACAGACACGTCTGCTCTTAGTTCGTAATACACAAATAATTGATACCTCTTGGTTGCTATGTATCTGGAAGGCATCGCCCTGCAACATTATCGGTACCATCGAAGCCGTGGCCGCGATGCCACTCATCCGTAGTTCATTGAAATTCGCATTGGGTTCGCGAGGAAATGAAGTCGTCGGCGGACGAAATTAGGATCATTTCGCGGTAGCGAGAACTCTCGTCTTACCCGGGAAATGGTCTGGTGGCTGACTCCCATAATTACTCGTCCCGTTCATTTACTTTACAGTCTACTCGTCTAAACCTGCTCTGAGTGTACCGAAGAAATACTGGGTATCATGTGCAATAGATGACGGCGGCGGTCGGTGCGCTAAGAATCGCGGACGATGGGGCTGATGGTGGCTCGCTGGCAGGCGTTATCAAAAGTTCACGGCAGCGAAAACCCCAGTAAAGGCGAACGCGCACTGAACAAGCCAGAATCAAGTAGTTGATTGATTGATTGATTTTTTCGTGTTTCCGGGCACGTCAACTGCTTTGGTCATTAGTCACGTTAGTGTAGTGCATATTTTTTCTCGGCAGATGGCGGTGATCTTCCCCCACTGGTTGGCGAGATCAGGCGCCGACCTACCCTCGGCTAGTGGGGTTTCCCCCTAACCAGGACTCTCCCACCAGCGGAGCACCGCCCCAGCCTGGACAAGCTCTAAGCTCCCGACCGCTCTCCCGGAATATGTGTGTGTGTGTGTAAGGGGAGAGGATAGGACAAGGAAGAGGAAGGACAGATCGCGCGCGGTCCGTGGCCCGTTCGGTAGGGTACTGCTCCGGCATTCACCTGGTGTTGTTCGGAGAAACCACGGAAAACTACCGATCAGTGCTGCCGGCCGCTAGAATTCTCCTCCTCTCAAAACTCGTAACAATGATTTAATCATATTAACAATAAGGCTTCAGACGAAGAAATTCTATTATAAAAAATTCGGATTCCAATAATCTGAAAACGTGATCAATTTCAATTTTATTTCTTCAATAGTAGGTTTCCGCGTCCAGAGTCATGTGAAGGTTGTTTGGATGACGCCGCGTTTAGGGCAGCAGTGAAGACATGTCGACCATCATATCGTCGTCTTCTTAAGGGTTGGCGTGCCCTGCACACGTTCCATTTAATAGATTCCTTTAACTTCGTATATGTTCACAAAAATTTATGTGACTATGAGCTCATTATTTAATTCATCCGTAAGTCCTCCGCCACCGCCTGGCTCAGGTTACGTGAACGTTCCTGGCGTAGGATACTACACATTTCACAAAGAACTTCACACGCGGAAGCGAAGACGATTTGCGAAGATGAGAGTGGCCATTTACTCATCATCAACTCGGAGGCAGAGGACAAAGCGATTCTGCAATTGTTGAAGCAAGAACAGAATATTCCTAAATTTAGGTTTATTGGATTCAGCGACATGGACAAAGAGGGTTCCTACATCACAATTTTTGGTAGACATTCGCAAATAAAATAGTGTTTCTAATTTGAATTTATATCGCTGCTTTAAATACATCTACATGTAATAATTCTGATAATTCCAAAATCTATTTTAAAAATTAAATATATGAATAAGAGTTTTTAGAAATACGTTTACTTTTTCTGCATGTGACTATTCACTAATAATTTCAGTTGATTCTCTTAATATTACAATTGAAAGTCATTGCTTTCTATCACATAGTTATTCTTACTTGCACAACCTTCCAACCAACAAAATGCAAATTCCAGAGAAGGCAGATATATCTATAATCTTCACTATCACGTGAACGTAGACAAAGTGCTGACAATCATGGGACCGATATTTCATTCCTGACATCATTTATTTCTTCATTATTGGACAATAAGTTCAGAATACTATATGGTTGCCAACATCTCGTTAGTATTTACGAGGTAAATCTCCTCCCTTCATCACAAGAAGAGAATGAGGCAGACATATCTATTTACCACGTGTTTTTTAGGGCATTCACTGACTGCTGGTTATGCTCGTTGGAATCCTGGTCAACCAGACAATGGAGGAAATATTGAGGACTGCGGATCCATATACTCGGATACATCGGATCCATATACTCGGATGATCTTCCATGCACTTCGAAAGTGGGCTTCATTTTCGAGCAACGTATAGTTAAAAATTATTTTCTGTGTGCTTCAATTTATGTAAATAAAATATTTCTCAAACTCATATTGTTGCTTGTTTTTAAGTCATTAATGCCTGGTTATAAAAAAAGGAATAATATTATTAAGACTTACTTCGTTCACAGAAATCGATTTTTAATTTACTTGCTCCTCTCCTACAGAAGTAGCAAAAATAGCCTTTTTGCCGAATTCTATTTTCGTATTGTGCGAATCTCATAATCATTTATCTTCCTGACGACTTAGCTTACTGTTTATAATTTCGACAAATTTATACGTACCGGGAATGACTACATTGGTTGAAAATAGTTATTTATCTTTAACCACGAAAAAATACTGCACTTTTTATTTTTAACTCTTAAAATAAAATACAGTAAAATTAGAGAAACAAAAACTGATATTTATGATTCCCTTTTGCTACGGAACCGCTTCCGTTACCCACGTTGGAATATTTCCTTAACGCTGCACTACAGAACATTGAGCGAACTTGCCAGCATTTGCCACATCTCCAGTCAGCGCCGAGGTTACTTTCAGCGTTTACACAACTTGCGGGAAGGGGGTCAAAGAAACTTGCCAGTTCTTGCCATGATAGAGCAAAGAAACCTGCCAGCTCTTGCCATGGTAGAGCGAAGAAACTTTCCAGCTCTTGCCATGATAGAGCAAAGAAACTAGCCAGTTCTTGCCATGATAGAGCAAAGAAACTTGTCACCTCTTACCATGATAGTGTAACCTTTCCTCAGGTTGTCTATTAAATATTCATGTATTCGGGGCTCTTTATCAATGAAGATTTTGAAAAAAAAAAAAAACACAAAGTCATAGTCACAGAACATTTATAATTGGACGTTTTCTTTAACATTTACTAAAATACAGAATGTCAATCCACAAACAATGATAAAAAACAGAAACATTACACAATAAAAAACACATATCCCCAAAACAACACAAATAAGTTTCACTCAAATTTAAACAAAGCTTTGTTTGCTTCTGAAGACAATCATTTGTCCATTTGCTAGTTTCTTTATGACTAAAGCAAGAATTGAACACTAGCACTAATCAGATTTCAAAAGAAAATAAAGAATGATATGATAGTAAAGTAATATTCACTCAATATTATCACATTCCTAATTGCTCTATCAAACTGGTGTATAAGTATAAAAACACTAACTGAATTATTATTTTCTTTAGGTGCAGAATTGATTGCAGGTTATTTTTCTTAAATGACTCTTAAAATACATCCCACCTTGAAGATCTAAATGGAACAAGTGAATGCCTCTTCAGAATACTATTCTGTTTCAATGTTAACACCACAAAGACTTTTAAATCAGAAAATAAACTCCACATGACAAACACATGTAATCCCCTCTGAGATCAACATGAACACATTCTTGAAAAATTACAAGTGTTTAAATGTTAGGCTGAAATACATATAGAAATGTAACCCATTATGACTCTTCTGTCATATTAAACTTTTACATAATCAGTATAATAGGATAAATTATTTAGTCTTGCACTCTTTAAGAGAATTATACAAGCAAAGATGAAGCATAAATATGAATGCCTCATTCCATAATACTCTGAATTTTACTCAATGCCTAATTTGCAATACTTAATAGTCACATAGTAAAAACAATAACATTCTGTAATTCTCTCGTTTTGTTCAGAAGGAACTGTGATTCGTTACGCACACTATTACAGACCACACGTTCTACGTGCCATTGCACAAGCGGAAACAGTAAATGTTAGCCTCTATTTACAAAACTTCTGGCAATCTGTCTTCTTTTAAACGAGTCTATTGAATGTTTATGATACTATTAACAGAAACTGTATTTTCTAACACAATGCATTCTATCAACCGAAGCACTGATCACAATCTCTATTGAATGAACAAAATGTACAGTACAAATATCTTACAATCCGTCTTCTTCGTAGAACCTGTCTCTTGAATGTTTATGATTCAATTTAACAGAAACTGTATTTTCTAACACAATGCATTCTATCAACCGAAGCACTGATCACAATCTATACTGTATTAACAAAATGTAGAGTACTAATACCTTTTTTCTTAAGCTAACCTCATTCTACGCCGTCTCCAATACAACAAGACCGTTTTCCTTTTGCCCTCCTGCCTAGTGACGTCTCAACGGACGGGTGGAGAGAACCCCCTCTCTACCTCCGATACACCCCTCCTTCTTGGAATAAACTGGTGTCGTCATAGCGGTGGCGGCGACGCCAAATTCGTTTGTTGAACATTCGAATGGTCACAATAGACGGAAGCAACTACTCAGGGCATTCACACTCGCCAATGCGCTTGCGATTTCTTGCCCGAGGGGTGGGGGTTCCCGGCGGCGTTGGCGATCTCGATCTCTGGTAGAGAGTTGTAGACGACCACCGGATCCTAAGTTTCACGGTTCAATTCACGTCGTTGGCTTCAAAGTGAAGGCAGTGAGTAGACACATGCTAAGCCACGTGTTGCTAGGCTTCCCGGTAACCCACCAGTTGTGCCCCTGGAACCGACCTTTAGGCTGGATCGGAAGAATGACGTTTGTATAAATGCTTCTGATCCCACGTATAGAAGTCCAGACGGGATCATGCAAACCCCCTTCAGGTTGCCTAGGTTCTGGCAATACTTACGTCAATAGACTCAAGGCGAAGGCAGTAAGGAGATGGGTAGGGACGGACGGACCTTAGTTCGGGGTGGCCCCCTGTTGGGCTCTCGGATTCCTCCTGGCAGTGGCCTGATACTCTGGGCAAAGAGGAAGAATTTGTTCTGGGGCATGTGAGTAACGCTTTGTATGGACTCCGATTCTAGCCTGGATGGCTTTTAGCTCTGAGCTGGCAGGGCGGCCCGAACCAGGCATTGTCTGGGGAGGTTGCCGTGAGGGCAAACTGCGTTCCGGATACCAGCCTGATGGCGTACTTGTGCGTCGGCTGGGCGTAAGGATACAAGAGGAAATATTAGGTGGCCAAATCGGGGTTCGCACCTTCCGGTAGAACAAGAAGTTGAGGGGGTTGGTAGACCTAACATGATCAAGACTGCGCTTTCTTGCGAGTATAAGGCCAGCACAGTTTTGTTGCTCCCTGCCTCTGCATCACGAACAAACAACTCGATCTGCTTGTGTTTCGAAGAGTATCTCTCATGTTTCCAAGGTTCCTATGCCCAATAACCGTGTGTGTGTGTGTGTGTGTCTCGAATCACATTCGCCAATACCAAGCTGATTTAACAGTGTAGCTAGTCAAATCGACGCAGGTGCCCAGTGTAACGTCGAATTTACCACCCAGCCTTTACTACCCAAATGACTGTTTCCTCGTTGATTACATTGTAGACGCATGCCGATTGGAATAAGAGTTATCCCACAATAGGAAACAAAGAATAATATCTTCCAGTTATGTTCGAGAATAATTTCATAGACCAGGAATTTAAGCTCGCTCTGTGGTCAACAATTCACCGAAGCACATTAACGAAGTAATAGCTTAATGATCAACATGAATTATAATTAAGTCCTCGCATTTTGCAGCAAAACAACCCAAAGAAATTCAGAAATTAAAAGACGTGTCACTAATTCACAATATAGAAAACGTGATAGCAGATATCACATGACTATTCATTATAGAAAGCAACTAAAAGATTCAAAAGACAAATTACTGAAATGCCACCTATTAGACAAAAAAAAAAAAAATGATTCTTGGGCGGGAGATGCTAAGCATAAAGCAGAAACATTTTTAGAACACCTTTGAGAGAACTTCCAACCTAATGATGTCCATTAGAAAAGTACGCAATGTCGTATAGCTTCATGAACTGTGAGCCGCTAACGGTATTCACATACATATCTCAACCATTACTCTTAGTGGTTAGCCCCCTTTAGGAAATTTTAACATTGAAATACAAACGAGAAGCATTGCAATACATTCTTTTGCAACCAAAAAAACATCCGAACCCTTTTTACTTTCTCGTATACGTACGTATATACAGAGTAATATACGTAGTATAGAGAAAGTTATGTAATGCTGCGCGCGAAAAAACGCCGAATTTTCGACGGAAAAAAATTCATTGCCGGGCTCTGAAAACAAAAAAGTGGATACATTCAGTTGCTAAATTAAGAGAAAACATCCTCTAACATATGGTGTAGACAGAATCCCTGTTTTGTGGGTCCTCGATTCCGAAAAACCAATTGAAAGCAAAACGTCCGTCAGTCTGTGTGTCAATCCGTCTCTCCGTCCGTCAGTCTGTCCGTTCGTCTGTGAACATTACTAGCGCCTAAACCATACGTACGATCTCTTCCAAAGTGCAAAATCCCTTGTCGATCTGGCTCCCCGACATTTTCAAAATTTTCTCAAAACGGCTCCAAATTTCTTCTTTTAATTTTTGGTAGAGTGAGTGCCAAACAAACCCTATTCGATGACACAAAATGCCATATTACTCTACTCCTTTGTTTTTTCAGAAATTACAAAAATTTAATATTTTTGACTTGTCTCTTGCGTCGGTAATATTTACATTAGATGCGATTTCTTCATGTTATTAGATTTAGGTTATTAGCTTTAAATAATTTGAATTAAAGTTTTTTGAAAACTCACCAGTTTCTTGTTAAAATGACTTCAAAGTTTTGCATTTTCAGAAACGCTCAAACGCATTTTTTCTCAAAAATGGCTCCAAATTTTTTCTTCAAACTTTTCCAACAGACAGTTGCATTGTTTTATATGACATAAAATTAATTATGGGGTATTTTTTTTTTTCAAAAATTACACAAATGTAATTTTTTTTAAATATCTTTCATGGCGTTAATGTGCATATTTCCATCAATTTGTATACATTATTACATTTGTGACTGGAAGTGCTTCACAGGACTTCCAATGAAGTTTTTCGAAAAATCAATATATTCCTGTGAAAAAGAGCTTCAAATTTCGCATTTACAATAACGATTTACGATATTTTCTTAAAATCGGCTCCAACTTTTTTTTTAATGAAAATTGCTATTAGGACGAGGTTCAAGCCTTCTTTAATATTTTTAAAATAATATTTCGATTCCACTATTCGGAAACCGAAAAGTTGGGAAAATTTTTAAAAATATACTTTAGGCGGCGATAGATAGATGCACGCAAGAAGTAGGGGCAAGACTGAACAGTGCCAATCCACACCAAGGAAATTAGAAAACTTTACTACGAGTGAGTCTGTGCCATTTGCTGGCACCTCTAGTTAGTTATTAAACGAATTCAACTAGTGCACTAACCCATTTACAATACGAGTACAATCACTATGTACGTAGTAAACTACGAGAACAAATATTTCATTATATATTATTTTTTCGATATTACACACCTCAACCATTTCATTAACTGTACTGAATCTCTGAAATTTATTTTCAATGTTGATGTTCTTTATCTTTATCATTAATGTTCGTCATGTTCGTAGGATAATTTGTCTATTTCATTTCGTCAAAAAAAATTGTCAAAACTTGTTGATTCGTATTCACCCTACCAAAGCCTGAAATTTTAAATATATTTTGATGTTAAATAATTAAATATTTAATGCGTTTGTAAAAAAGATTAGATGTAGTCTCATTATATGTATTTTGATTTATGTGACATATCATGCCTCTGGGTTCGTGTACTATCACGACTTATCACTGTGTTTAGCGGGTTATCAACGTGAACTCTAAACTTTCTTTATTCGATGCCTTGGGTACTGTGATGACATGCCCCTATTATCATTCAGGAATCCCCAAGCTGTGTGAACCTATAAAAGAGAAAATTGTGATAAGGAAATCCACGCATCTACTTTCTCCGTATGATGTCTTTCGGGTGAGTCAGCAAAGAACATAGGGTCACACGTATTATCGTACTCCAATTTAAACAGAGTGACACTTTAAGGTCACTAGCTGGACGGAGGAGTATCCTGTCACCCAATAGGGAGTTTCGTTACGACTTAGATGTTTGGTCTTGGAGCTCCTCTCGTCGTGATCTTAAAGTGACAATCTGATTGACACGTAATATAATGAGGATGTATTTGTACATTGTTTTAACGTATTAATTATAAGAGGGATATTAAAAAACACAAGATTAAATATGACGCGAGTATGAAAGACAATTTAAACAGAGAAATATTAACTAATTTAAAAAGCACCATTTTCAGTTTCTTGAATTAAATTCTTGTGATATTGCATTTAGAGGACATACAAAAATGTAACTATTATTAATTAAATATCAATATGGTTTTCCGAACACTAATCAATTCGCGTTAATTTTCAGGCTTTTCTTACTAATAAAAATTATTTTTACTTTCTTGTTTTCTACAATAAAATAAAGAGAATGTTGTTTTACTGCACGGCAATCAGAAATTTTTACTACACGGATATTTTAACAGAAAATACTGTTTTGTTGGTACCTAGTCCCGAATAAGTAGATTTTTCTTACTCCTTCCATCAACTACATTATTTAAGAGAGATATTTTCATTTTTTCCATTTCGAACTTATCTATATCTATACATATAGTACGTACAAAACCATTCGCATGCGGTCATGCGGTAGTGGTTGCTACATTATTTAAAATAGTTGAAGCACAGTAGTTGTCAGTGAAATAAACGTTTCATTTAGACAATTTGTAATTCAGTAATTAGTTGTTTAGTTCTACAGTAATAATAAAATTATTTCTTTACACTACAAATAAGCATTATATTTAATTTGTTTATTTCTTCGTCCGTCATGAATTTTGCTCCAAACATCCGAAATTGGAGATTTGCGGAGTTCGGTTTAGCGGGGTTCTATTGTACACGTATTTTTTAAAATTTAGATTTGTGTATCATTTTTAGTTATGATGTGAATGTAAGTTGGAGACGGGAACTCAAAATACAAAGAAACAACATTTTTAGTGAAAACGTTAGGAAGATAGGGTATTTCCAGGTGGGAGCAAAGCAAAAAGGGGGTTAGGCAAGACACGGCGAGAATACAATAGATTACATGCAAGTAGGTTCCGCGGCTGTGCGAGAACTGATGCAATAACTCTTCCTGTCTAATAAATTATTACGAAAAATACTTCGCATACGCGGGTTGGTGCAGCTAGTATATTTAATAAACGTACAATAGAGACAATAATGCAATGCCGCGAACAATAAATTTCGAAGTTTCAACAGAAATACGGTGTCCCATTCTATACAAGTTTATTAAAACGTCCGTCTGTCTGTCTGTTATTCTGGCCTTTTGGCGATCCATCCATTCATTAACAAAACTAGTGTCTAAACAATTCATAGATTTTTTTTCCAAAGCAAATATTCTGCGGTCAATCTGAAAAGACTCTGCGACGACTTTAAATTTTGCGGGTACTTTAAGTAAATGAAGTCCCTGGGAGATTTTGAAACTTTTCTCAAATATGGCATAATTTTTTTCTTTAAACTTCTTGCTAGAAAATAGTCAATGTTTTTTTACATTTAACTCTGAATTTTCCAAAAAATGCAATGATCAACATTCAAAACATTGTATTCTTCAAACCATGAATTACATGCAGACTGGTCATGAAGTATTGCCTCTCCTCGATTACACGAGTTTCCCACTTTTAATTCGCGCAACGAAGGATTGTTAAAGTGTTGAACCGGAAGCGCGGTGCTTGTTGGCGTGCGCAGAAGGCGCGGGGCGTGGGCGCTGTCTGCAGTGGCGCTGGTGTGTGTGTGGCGGCGGGGGGGCTAAACGAAGGATTGTTCCAGTGCTGGGGCGTGAGCGTGGTGCTTGTTAACGCCCGCAGAAGGCGCGGGGCGTGCGCGCTGGCAGCGGTGGTGCTGGTGTGGGTGGCGGCGCGGGGTTAAACGAAGGATTATTCCAGTGCTGGAGCGTGAGCGTGGAGCTTGTAGGTGTGCGCAGAAGGCGTGGGGCGTGGCCGCTGGCTGCGGTGGTGCTGGTGTGTGGCGGCGCGGGGCCTAAAGGAAGGATTGTTCCAGTGCTGGAGCGTGAGCGTGGTGCTTGTTGGTGTGCGCAGAAGGCGCGGGGCGTGGAGGCGCTGGCGGCGGTGGTGCTGGTGTGTGTGTGGCGGCGCGGGGGGCTAAACAAAGGATTGTTCCAGTGCTGGGGCGTGAGCGTGGTCCTTATTGGTGTGCACCCAGAAGGCGCGGGGCCGTGGAGGCGCTGGCGGCGGGTGGTGCTGGTGTGTGTGGCGGCGCGGGGGGCTAAACGCGAAGGATTGTTCCAGTGCTGGGGCGTGAGCGTGGTGCTTATTGTGGTGTGCGCAGAAGGCGCGGGGCGTGGGCGCTGGCGGCGGTGGTGCTGGTGTGTGTGTGGCAGCGCGGGGGCTAAACGAAGGGTTCGTTCCAGTGCTGGAGCGTGAGCGTGGTGCTTGTTGGCGGCGTGCGCAGAAGGCACGGGGCGTGGGCTGGCTGCGGTGGTGCTGGTGTGTGTGGCGGCGCGGGGGCTAGAAGCGAAGGATTGTTCCAGTGCTGGGGCGTGAGCGTGGTGCTTGTTGGTGTGCGCAGAAGGCGCGGGGCGTGGGCGGTGGCGGTGGCTGCGGTGGTGCTGGTGTGGATGGCAGCGCGGGGGCTAAACGAAGGATTGTCCCAGTGCTGGAGCGTGAGCGTAGTGCTTGTTGGTGTGCGCAGAAGGCGCGGGGCGTGGGCGGTGGCGGTGGCTGCGGTGGTGCTGGTGTGTGTGGCGGCGCCAGGGCTAAACGAAGGATTGTCCCAGTGCTGGAGCGTGAGCGTAGTGCTTGTTGGTGTGCGCAGAAGGCGCGGGGCGTGGGCGGTGGCGGTGGCTGCGGTGGTGCTGGTGTGGGTGGCGGCGCGGGGGCTAAACGAAGGATTGTTCCAGTGCTGGAGCGTGAGCGTAGTGCTTGGTGTGCGCAGAAGGCGCAGGGCGTGGGCGGTGGCAGTGGCTGCGGTGGTGCTGGTGTGGGTGGCGGCGCAGGGGCTAAACGAAGGATTGTTCCAGTGCTGGAGCGTGAGCGTGGTGCTTGTTGGTGTGAGCAGAAGGCGCGGGGCGTGGGCGCTGGCGGCGGTGGTGCTGGTGTGTGCGGCGGCGCGGGGGCTAAACGAAGGATTGTTTCAGTGCTGGAGCGTGAGCGTGGTGCTTGTTGGTGTGCGCAGAAGGCGCGGGTCGTGGGCGCTGGCGGCGGTGGTGCTGGCGTGTGTGGCGGCGCGGGGGCTGGTGCGCGCGCAGCAGTGCCGGCGCGTGGCGGCGAGCGTGACGGTGGGCACCAGCCGGAACGCCTCCGGCCACTGGGAGGCGCAGGTGGTGCTGCAGCGCCGGTCGGAGGCGCCCGGGCGCGGGGCGGGCGAGGTGCGGCTGGAGGTGGAGCCCTCCACCGCCATCTGCGGGGGCGCTCGCGTCGACGCTCTCACACTCACCATCAAAGGTGACTACATTTGCTGCACGCTCACACACAAATACCGGTTGTTGTTTACATGTTTAGAGGTGTGTTTATTGACGGAAATGTATATTTAAATTCAATATTTAATTACAGGAAACTATGCGTATTTCAAATGAATTGCTGTAATGAGTGTTAGAAAAGATTGAAATCATTATAATATGTATGTAATTTGGGAAAACATTTTTAAACGTCGCGATTTTAATACTGTCTACGTTCAGGTTGAATCATTTCAGGTGGTAAAATGAAAACAACTGTAGCTAAATGATTTGATATTTACAAAACGTTTTGGTTGCCACACGCTTTGTTTCTGTACAGCGGTTTCTTGACGATTTCTCTGTTTCTGTAACGAACACAATTGTTATAGTTATACTGATTTGAAAAGCGAAGGATAATTTTGGGTATGCCGAAGAAAAAAATCTTCTTGTGTTTGCAAATGGAGATAAGCGAAAGTTTGGCATTTGACGAATTGGATTGCAAATTATGACAGTTCTGTATTGCGTGCACCGCGAGCGGTAGCTCAGTGCATCAACTGATGTCACTGCAGCGCCTTTGACCGGGAGTCCTAGGTTCGAGTCCTGACGGCGGCAGGATTTTCGACACTAGCATTCCAGCTAGGTCGAATTCAGTCGCTGTCTGGAGGAGAATTCTCGCGGCCGGCTGCTCTGATCGGTAGTTTTCCGTGGTTTCTCCAATCAACACCAGGCGAATGCCGGAGCAATACCCTACCAAACGGGCCACGGACCGCACGCGATCTTTCCTTCCTCTTCTTGTCCTATCCTCTCCCCTTACACACACACACACTAACATGCACTACACTACCACATATTCCGGGAGACCGGTCGGGAGCTTAGAGCTTGTCCCGGCTGGGACGGTGCCCCGCTGGTGGGAGAGTCCTGGTTAGGGGGAAACCCCACTAGCTGACGGTAGGTCGGCGCCGGATCTCGCCATCCAGCGGGGGAAGATCATGCACTACACTAACGGGACTAATGACCAAAGCAGTTGACGCGCCCGAAAACACGAAAAAATCAATCAATGTATTGCGCGCAGTCCTGTAATGGCGCAGTTTCGTTGGCCGTCACGACCGTTGTTCTTCAGCTGTCTGACGGAATCGCAGCTGCCACTGATCTCCCGAGCCTACACCAGTGCTAAAAGTTTGAAAATGTACGAAATATTCCAATAGTATACAGACCGAGTCCAAATTGGTACACAAAAATATACACAATACAATAATAAAACACTTCTAGGAGAATATATGCTTGTCAGACCAAACCGGAAAATAAATTTTTTATTGCTAGTATTAGGGGGGGCCCGTTCTGCCTGATTTTTATCGTCCCAAATAACTACCCTTGAATGTACTGTATGCGAGTAAATATTAAAATCTGACTACAAGGAGTTTGAGTTTGCAAATGTGCAGAGGACAATTGGCAATATTTTTCAAATTATTCAAAAACAGAGTATAAGAATTATTACAAAAATGTGTTTCTGTAAGGGAGTGTGCACCAGGAGCATTTTTCAGGGATGAGGGGTGCGTTTTGAGTAGTTTTAAGGTACCTACCATAATTATCTAATTAGATTAAATTCAAGGTGATTTGATTGGCACCATTTCTAACCAGGTACTTAATAATAATAATAATAATAATAATAATAATAATAATAATAATAATAATAATAATAATAATAGTAACAATAATGACTGAAGCCATTATACTCGTTTAGTGATAACACGCTAGTATACTACCTTTTCGGCACAACCAGAATCGTTAGGTCATGATTTATAAGATTGATGATAGTTAAAACTAATTAAATGCTGAATCATACATTTTTTTAGAAAAAGTAGTTCTATCGATTCTATTTCATGAAAGTCTCTGTGTACGAGACCAAACGAACCAGGCAACCGTATTTTGGTTAAAATTTATGTGTATTATGAACTTACAGAACATAAATTAAGAGTTTTTCTGCCGAGAATTCGCTGCACAATTCGGAGCACGATTACGTAACTTTCTCTTCTTACGAAGTGACTTCGTTAGGGCGAGAAAGTGAAAATGAGTTTGAGAGTACCCACCGAAGGCGTCTTGCTAAGCCGATGTATTTCTATTATCTATTTTGTTTACATTTGAAGGTCCTCCTCCGCCGCCAGGCCCAGGTTATGTGGTTGTTCCTGGTGTCGGATACTACCGAATTCACAAAGAACTTCACACGTGGGCAGAAGCAAAGACGATTTGCGAAGCTGAGGGTGCTCATTTACTCATCATCAACTCGGAGGCAGAGGACAAAGCAATTCTGCAACTGTTGAAGCGAACGCAGAATCTCTCCACTTGGCTGTTCATTGGATTCAATGACAAGGAAACGGAAGGCGATTATGTCACCATTTTTGGTAATATTACTAATTGTATGAATAGGAATTATACATCTGTGCCAAAATGCAGTAGAGATTTACTCGTAGAATACGTAACGTTTGTCTAAATGTGCCACAGTAATTTTATATTTGCATTCTGATATAATAAATATATTAAATTTTGCTCACAAATCTGTTCTTTCTCATTAGAATATTTAGATTAGAATTTCGTTAGAAGTACCTGGAAAGGAATTTGCGTTTATATTTTTGTAGTATATGAATTAAATGTAATTTTAGTTAATTAATCTAGATGTAATTAATTTTTTTGAATACACAATGGAGATTTGTTTATTTTTACTATAGTATTATTGTTTCATTCATACAATTGATTTAATAAGTTTGCCAACTTATTCCGGGACTTCACTACCAGCTTGCTTATTTCTTTCAGGTGATCCAGTATCTTCCCTTGGTTACGCCCGCTGGCACCCGGGTCAACCAGACGACTGGGGAAAAAATGAAGACTGTGGGACTGTGTGGACAGAGTCAGGAGGTCTCAATGACTATCTTTGCGACGGAAAAATGGGGTTCATTTGCGAACAACGTACGGGATAATTTTTTTCACTATTCTCCAGAATTTCTCTCTTTATAAACAAACAAAGGCAATTTGAAAATGCTCTATTATAAACGAAAAGGTATAATGAGATAAGTTATTAATTTACGTAAATGTTGCGAAAATTAGTAATTTCTCCCTAAATTAGAACAAATTTAGATGGTTATTTCCCAGATGGAATTTTGACTAATTATTTCCATCAACCATTAGCAATTAAAATCTTTGATTTTGTAGATGAAGTGGCTCGATTATTTTGAACAAGTATTTTCTTTTGCTTAAAGTGTTGATGTTAATTCCGCGTGTATGCCTGTAAACGTAAACACAGTGGCTGGAATAAATTTCGAAGTAGCGAAGGATAATGAAGTAAATTGGATAACACTCAAGTAAAATCAAAATATAATAATAATAATAATAATAATAATAATAATAATAATTATTATTATTAATAATTATAATAATTATTATTATTATTATTATTATTATTATTATTTATTACGTAAAAAAAATTCGTATGACGTTTGGGGAATAATGCACTGAAGTGTATGCAAAGGTATCTGAGCATTCTCTTTCAGGATTTCAGCAAAACTGGAAATCTAAGGTCGAGTTCATCCATTATGGAGGAATTACAAAATTAATAATCACATATTTAATATATTTATAGCGTAAATAATGTTGTGAGTAACGTCAATAAGAAAACAAATATAGTACTTAATTAATAATTGAAAAGTAACGATTATAGAATTAGTTTTTGTAAATAGATATAGCCAAATAAAATAAAATGCAACTGAATTTTACACATTTTACGAACTACCATACCTCATTGAAAATTAAAGATTTTTTTATTTTAATAAAGTAAATAATGTTGTTGTCAATGAAGAATTAAATACATAAAACAGCATGGCACACCGTTTTCAGAATTTCAATGATTCCACATTGAAACAAAGGTTGAATATGAGAACTGTCATGGCATATTTTTGATGAAATTTACTTCTACCACGTGTATAATGTATTCGCCCCCACAAAAATATGAAAAACAAGAAAAAAATTGTTTAGATATGTTTTTTGTACTGAAAAGCTGTTTGAGATGCTCAGAACAGACTTCACGAATTCTGTAATGCCGTTGCTTTCAAGCAGACAGAATTTTATGTGGATGAATAAGTGATCAATCACTTATACTACCAATAGTATCAGATGTTCGATGAGGAGCAATAGTTTGGAGAGCACTTAAAGAGAACAAATAATGTAAAATGTATGATATTTAATTGAATTAACATTTTATGAATGTGCTAATTTCAAATAAAAGTTATACTTGTTTTGTTTGTCTGATAATATATTTATTTTCATTTTATCAATATACTCCAGAGTATCAAAAATTGAAATATCAATATTATGGTAATAAATTTTTCATTAAGTTCAAGAACACAAAAAATTTAGTTTCATTGAGTGGTATGAGAAAAATTTCTATTTAAAAATTAATTTACATACTGGGTGTTTCTTACATGTTTTTAAATTTGAATTTACCCGTTTTTCTACACGTAATTAAAGGATTTTTCCCTTTTATTAGCCATCAGAGGTTATCCACCTCTGCAACATCATAATGTTTAGGAAAGGGCAGTAACAGAAATTACCTCTAGGAGAAATACAAGAAAGGAGTGGTTTTTAATTTTAAAAAATGTTATCCCAAATATAATTCTGCAGAATCTTCTCTTCACCTTCACGTGAAGGATTTATTATACACAACTGCATGTATCAACTGTAATATTAAATTTTTAACCATTATTTGAGAACTAATAGTTACATACAAAATTCACAATAAAACAGTGAAAAAAAACATCACAAATAGCGAGTCTTCTCCAGCTATCGGACTAAAAGATTGGCACATTACAAACTCAAATTAATATATCTGAATTTGAAATACAGAAACCTTTTATTATAATTCAAGTCTACATAAATAATAAAAACAATTATTATCATAATGTTTTAATGTGAATTTAGAATGCAATAGTTGTCAACTTGTCAGAATCAAAGTTTGTTGTTATTAAAAAAATTTCATGTAAATGAGTATTTGAATTTATCAACAACAATTTTCAAATAGAAACTAGTGGTGCTATAAAATGGCACAGACTACCTCATAGTAAAGTTTTCTTATTTCCTTAATGTGAACTTGGTACAGTCTTCTCCTTCCTTCTTCCAAGCTGCCATCTATCGTCGCACAAAGTACATTTTTTGAAATTTTCTTCACTTTCCAAATAGTAGAATCGAAATATTATTTTAAGAATATTAAAGAAGGCTAAACCCTCGTCCTAAATAGCAATTTAAAATGAACAATTTGGAGCCGTCCTTAAGATAATGGCGTTAAGCGTTATGTAAATGCGAAATTTGAAGCTCTTTTTCACAGGAATGTATTGAATTCTCAAAAAATCTTCATTTGAAGTAATTGGAAGAACCAATTTTCACTCACAAATTCAATAATATATACAAATTGATGGAAATGTGAATATTAATAGCGTGAGAGATATTTCGAAAAATAATATTTGGGTAATTTTTGTAAAAACAAAAGAATACACCAAAATATTTAATAGTGCAATCAACACTATATAAAATCATATTAAACAGTGCAATTAGCACTATACGTTGGAAAAATTGAAGAAAACATTTTGAGCCATTTTTGAGAAAATGGCGATTGAGCGTTTTCGAAAAAGCGGAATTTTGAGATCGTTTCATCAGTAAACCGTTGAGTTTTCGGGAATATTTATTTCACATTTGTTAAAGCACATGTACTCATAAACACACTAACGTAAAGAAATTGCCTCTAATGTAAATATTACCGACGTGAGAGACATGCCAAAAGAAGTAAATTTTTGTAATTTTTGAAAAAACAAATGAATAGAGCAATATGCCGTTTATTTCGTCTTATAGAGTACACCTAGAACTATCTACACGAATAATTTAAAGAAAAAAATTGAAGCTGTTTTTGTGATTTTTTGTTATTTTTTAAAATTGCAAATATTGCAGAGCCTATTGCGCAAAAAGTACTAACATTTTCAAAAAATCTACATGTCCTTATTAAAAGAACCGATTAAGAGCAAAAAATTTTATTTGAAGCAAAAATCTATAACTTTAATTTTGTAGTTATAGGAAGACGCCGACAAAAAATTCAAACTTTCGCAATTTTCGAAAATTCAGAGTTAACCGTAAAAATCGAACCTATGCCACCTTTATAAGTAAGTGTATCTTACTCTATTCTTACAAGAAATTTAAAGAAAAAATTTGGAGCGGTTTTTGAGAAAAGTTCAAAGTACCCCTAAATTTTAAAGAATATTCTTCAAAATTTCAAAGCTTCAACTAGAGCTAGATGGACAGGGGTTTCTTCAATTTGGTAAAGATCGTACGTGCGGTTTAGGGTCTGTTAGTGTCCTCAGTCGGACGGACAAATGAACGGACAGACAGACGGACGGACGGTTAAAAAAACTCTCTTTCGGTATCAGGTGACCCCAAAACGTGTATTTCCGTTGAAATCTTGAAATTGATTATCCGTAGCATTACATAACTTTCTCTATACTACATATATTACTCCCGTATATATGTATGTATACGAGAAAGTAACTAGTGGTGCTACACAATGGAACAGACTTTCTCGTACTAGTTAGTTTCTTAATCTGTTTCGTCTGGTTTTCCGTTCCCCATCTCTCCTCCCGGCTGGTTTCTATAGGCATCAAAAATTATTTGTCGCAATTTCTTAATTTTTCGGTTCCCTAGTTGCAGAATATAACTTGTCCTACAACAACATTTTTTGCGCTTAATTTATAACTCCTGTAATTTTCTAAAATTAGAGAGTTCAACGAAAATGGACCGTTTTTTAAGTGTCCTTTGCTCTATCCGAGGAAAAAATTAAAATAAAATTTTGGAGCGGGTTTTGAGAACAAAAATTTAAATTTGCTTTTAATTCACGTATTACTTCAAGCACTTTGAAGCAGGGAAAGCAATACGTAATAACTATAGTCTAACTACAAACGTTGCAAAAATAACGAACGCAAAATATATCTGTGAAATTTCAACTAATCTACTCAACTACTTTCTTATTTACGTACTAGCGGTTTGATATATGATACACAGGAGTATAAGACAATTTTTGGAACCGCAAACAGCATACAATTTCAGTAATAAAATGATTCCAACGGATGCATGTGAAAAAAATCACTACGTACGTAATCCACTATGATGACACTTGAACCAGAACACTAATATGTATTATGACTGGCACACACACACACACACACACACACACACACACACACACACACACACTTATACGTAATATTATTTTCAGAGATAATAGCTCTCGTGTTCAGACTATGAACACAAATACATTGTTTAATAACAACACTCTTGTCATGGTGACCGATTTATCCCTAAATTACTGGCGAATTCTCTAGGCGAACGAATGCAGAAAAATCACATTTGCGGTAATACTTACAACACATCGAGAAAATGCTGTAAAACAAAATATTTAGAATTTTTTCAATTGAAAATATTGGTTTACATTTCGTTTTTCTACAATATGTACTTTTTATCCTATTTATGATTAAAAAACCTACATTTTCCAGCATTATTTTGATTTCGGGGCCCCAAATATCTTGGCCTAAACAAGTTTTTGGAATATTGGAGAGAACTGAACTCTTTTCCATTCTGGTGAATTTCGGCATAAACATTTCTCGGACATTTAAAAAAAAACATCATTAAACGTACTTTCAATCTCAGGTATTAAGAAACGCATTGAACAATGAAATACATCTGTAATGTAAATTTTAACGATGGGAGAGACAAGTAAAAGAAAATACATTTCTGTAATTTTTGAAAAAAACAACAGAATGGTGTAACATGGCGTTTATGTTATCGAATAGGGTACATTTAGCACTAGCCCTACCAACCATGTAAAGAAAAAAATTTTAGCCGTTTTTGGAAAAATCTGGTTTTTGTTTCTTTAAAAATTGCAATTATTGCGCGCAACATTGCACGAAATCTAGCAAAATTTTCAAAACAATTTACAGGACTTTAATGAAAGAACTACTTATGAACAATAAATTTCATTTGAAGGAAAATTCTCTATCTTAAATTTTGTATTTGTGGGAAGACGCCAAAAAAATTCAAACTTTTGCAATTTCCAAAAATTCAGAGCAAACCCAGAAAATCGGACCTAAGACACATTTCTAAGTGTATATTATTCTATTGTTTCAAGAAATTTAAAGAAAAAATTCGGAGCCGTTTTTGAGAAAATTTTGAAAATGTCAGGGGGCTTCATGTAAAGTACCCCCAAATTTTAAGGAATGTTTTTCAAAATCTCAATGCTTCAAGTAGAGCCAGATGGACAAGGTTTTCTTTTTGGACAAAAAAAGAAAATTGGAAAAGATCGTACGTGTGGTTTAGGCGCTAGTAGTGTTCACGGACAGACGGACAGACGGACAGACGGACGGACGTTTTGCTTTCAATTGTTTTTTCGGCACAGAGGACCCTCAAAAGAGAGATTCTGGCTATACCACGAGTTAGGTTTTTTTTCTTAATTTAGCAACTGGATTTATCCACTTTTTCATTCTAAGGGCCTGGCAATAAATTTGTTTTGTGCCGAAGCAAGCTTGTTATGATCACATATTTCCCAAAAACACGAGGTTCACCCATTACAAGAATCACTTTCGGGATTGAAATCTTTTGTTTTCAAGCTCAGTTCCTTTTACAACTGGTAAAATTGTGTCCGTCCAAAAGTCTTTTTGGGAATAGCATACACATGAATACATGTAAAAATGATGTGTTCTAAGAAAAAAAAATATTGACAATGAGTACGGAAACAAAATGCGAATAATTTTAAACATGTATATAAAACAAATTGTTTCAACGTTCCGTTAATATATTTAGCACAGACTGGAAAAGTTCTTGGATGGCTTCATGTCGTCAGTCTTTCTAGAGATTTACAAAACATTTTATGGCAATGATGTCAATTTGTTTTATTGTTTTTAATTGAATTTTCGCGGAAAAAGTACATTTTATTTTATACTGTGGCAGAGTGAAGTAATTGACACAGTCTTCTGATAAGGATTTCCCTTATTTGTAATATCATTACTAAGCTTTTTTAGAATCGCATATTGTATTACGTCGTTCAATAGGTTATCAATGTGTACTGGATTTTTTTCCTGCGTACTATGTCGACGCTGACCATGTTGCTCTTCATGAAATCCCCAACGAGTATAAACATATAAAAGGGAGAGCTTCCTTCTGGGCAAATCGACTCATTAATGTCCAATTCATTTTATTGCAATTAAGGGATATATAGAGTCATCCTTCAACTTCTCCACAGAATGACGTTCGGGTGAGTTTATAAATAAACTTAACACATTAAAAAGCGAAATATTTGCAAATTATTTCAGAATATTTATAGTATAATGCTTCCATGTTTATTTAGTTATCTTATATAACGTGTGTCTTTTTGTCATCATGCTTAGGCAATATCGCTTGTTATATCTACTGATCTTTGAAGGTCGATCAACAACACTTTTTTACTTGTGGTAATACATAATTGAACAATCCTCGTACAACTCTTGAGACATTAATTCTGGTTAAGCCATTTTTGTATGTGTTTTTTAATTTTTTAATCATATATTCACACACTATTGTGTACTATTCTGCGACTCACCTTTCGACTTTCATTTCACTGATCTCGACTATTCTTTTATCTACATGTGAAAATTGAGATTTATCACATCTCCAGAATGCAGATTGGGAAGAGATTCTGTTTATAAAACTTCAGGAGGGTATCTGAATTTAATTTCTTTCCGAATATTCTTTTCAGAAGACCGTTAATGTAATTTTATATTTTCATTATTTTACATGTCATTCTGTTGAAGGACGGTAATTTTACATTCAATGTGTTTAACGATAGTAAATGCAGTGCAGTTGTCAATTATTAATTTTGAGGGAATTTTTTGCTTTCCTTTGATTGCCATTTCTTTTGTTTTCCTTAGATATTTGAGTGACTTTTGTAAGTATTTAATGGCGCTCATAAATTGCTTGTTGTGTATTGTCTTCATTGTTACGGGAAATAGCTTTATCATTTGCAAAGGGAGTTGTCATAAAAAAGTGTAACTGGAGGTTACGAGAATAAAATAGTAATTTCGATATCCATTCTGAGTAATTTCGACTAATTGGTAAATATTGGTAAATAAAATTGGAAAAAATCTGCACTCTTGCCTTACTCGTAAATTAGTTTTTCTTCCGTTTCCTTGATTGTTTTGGATACATATTTACGATTTTATGAATGATTTTTATAGCAAACTGAGATGTACTGGGATTCTTCTTTTTTTCATTGTTTTTTATTATTTTCTAATCAATGATGAACGTGTGGGTTTCTTTATCATATTTTCGGTGTTTCTGTAGTATTTTTACTTTATCGTATACGTACGTATATACGGAGTGAGTAACATACGTAGTTATAAAATGCTGCGGAAAATCGATTTCGATATTTCAACGGAAATATGCGTTATGGGGTCTCCTATTAGCGAAAAAGTGTTCCTTTCTTTAAATTGCGTCCGTCCATCAGTCCATCTGTCTGTCCGTATTTTCGCCTGCCCGACTGTCCGCCTGCCCGTCCGTCCGTCTGTGAGCAATACAAGCGCCTAAACCATGTGTACGATATTTTTCAAATTGAAAAAAACTTCTGACCATCTGGCTCTAGTTGAAGCTTTGAAATTTTGAAAAACATTCTTTAAAATTTGGGAGTACATTACATGAAGATCCCCGGACATTTTCAAAATTTTCTCAAAAAAGTCTCCAAAAATTTTCTTAAAATTTCTTGTCAGAATAGAGTAAAATACTCTTATGGTGGGTAGAGTAAATTACTCGGTTGTATAGGTCCAGATTTTACGGTTAACTTTGAATTTTTTCCGGGTCTTCCTATAACTGCAAAATTGAAGATAGAGATTTTTCCTTCAAATGAAATTTGTTGTCCATGAATATTTCTTTCTTTATGATTATGCAGATTCTTTTCAAAATTTTAGTAGTTTTCGTGCAATAGTACGTGCAATATTTTCAATTTTAAAAAATACGAGAGCAATATTTTCTCAAACTTTTTTCTACACATTTTTTCTTTAAATTTTTGGTTGGGGTAGTGCCAAACTAACCCTATACGATGACATGAATGCGATATTGCTCTATTCTTTTGTTGTTTTTTTTAAAGTACAAAAACGCAATTTTTTTGACTTGTCTTTCGCGACGGTCATATTTATATTAGAGGCGATTTCTTCACGTTCTTAGATTTATGAGTATATGTGCTTTAAAAAAATTGAATTAAAGTTTGTTTAAAACTCAACAGTTTCTTGTTAAAATGAGTTCAAAATTATGCATTTTTAGAACCGCTCAAGAGCCTTTTTCTCAAAAATGGCTCCACATTTTTTCTTCAAACATTTGCAACAGACAGTGCTAGTTGCAAAAACATAAATATAATTGTTTTGAAATATCTCTCACACCGATAATATTCACATTTCCATCAATGTGTATACATTATTGGGATTGTAAGTAAAACTTCAAATACCATTGAATGAACTTTTTTTAACTCAATAGTTTCCTGTGAAAAGAGTTTCAAACTTTTCATTTACAGTAACGGTGAAGCGCCATTTTCTTAAAAAGGACTCCATATTTTTCAATAAAAATTGCCATTAAGGTTGAGCTTTTACTCTTCTTTAATATTCGTAAAGTAATATTTCGGTTCTACTATTAGGAAACGGAAAAGTTGTGAACTTTTTTAAAAACAATGTACTGTGGAGGACGATAGATGGCAAGAGGATGAGGCACGACCGTAAAGCCAGTCCATACCAAGGAACTTAGAAATTTAATACAAGGAAGTCAATGCCATTCTGTAGCACCACTAGTTTGTGTCAAAAAACATTATGATCTACCAAAGCGAAATACTATTTGTTCTTTTAGAACGACGTATATTATTGGTTCCAATTTGACAGCAATTATTTTTAATATGTTTTCTACGCTGCGTTTAGGAGCCATGTTTCTCTGAAGTTCACGTACGTCGAGTGATTTCACTTTTTATCCGTAAATTGTTTTTATCACAGGGACGGTCGATTTATGAGCGATTTTCGTGGTAGTCAAGTACCTGTTAAACGATCTTAAAAATCTTAATTTCATACTGTGTGAATACATTTCAGGAGTTCATGAAGCTTTGTTTTCATCAGTTCTTACAGCTTTCTTATTATTCAAATGTTTTTAATAATGTCTAGATCTTCCATTTCCAGGATGTCATGTGTACAATAACTTCATAAACAACTGCTTTGAAACTGTCGTTTTCGTTAGAGCTAGACCACAGACATTCGCAAAATGCAGCAAAATTTTATTTTCATAGATATAATATAAGTAATCAGAATCTTTTTCATCTTTTTCGAGAGGCCGAAGAATTTAGTAGGCCATATTCTATCATCCGTGGGCATCTTCTTGCCCTTTAGAAATGAAATTTCTCAAACTCTTTGTTTACTTCTTGTGTTTACTACGTGTTAATTAAGTGAGCAATTTAATATTTAATTTCTAGCTCAAACTTTGTTCATTTGTTCTCAAAATTATACAAACTGTACTTCAGCCACCATTTACCTACTTTTGAAATGCAGAACAGCATCAGAAAAATGTTTTAGTAACAGTTAAATGTGTGAATGATACGTGAACGTTAGCATAAAATGTAGATCAGATAGTGAGAGAATGAAGCACAATCTAGACAGAGAAATATCAGATAATTCAAAAGACATTGCAAGCAAGATTTGCGTGCAATTTTTCATGGAACGTGAAGTGTTGTATACAGAGGAGGTAAATAAATTTTTCACTTATTGCAAGATACATTGGTGAAGATTCTTTTAGATTCCCCGAGTATGTTCTATAAATTATATTTTTCGATAATGAAGATCATAATTCTATCCCCTTTTCAAATTATTACTGTGCTTACGCTTTCTTCATTTTCGTACATTCGTTCAGCTTTTACTACCTTATATTCTTCAAATCATGGATCACAGTGCAGACTAACTTTGAGGTATTGACTCTCCCATACTACAAGAGTTTCCCCTCTTAATACTCGCAACAAAGGATTATTCCAGTACTGGAGCGTGAGCGTGGTGCTTGTTGGTGTGCGCAGAAGGAGCGGGGCGTGGGCGCTGGCGGCGGTGGTGCTGGTGTGTGTGGCGGCGGGGGGGCTAAACGAAGGATTGTTCCAGTGCTGGAGAGTGTGCGTGGTGCTTGTTGGTGTGCGCAGAAGGCGCGGGGCGTGGTCGCTGGCTGCGGTGGTGCTGGCGTGTTTGGTGGCATGGGGGTTAAACGAAGGATTGTTCCAGTGCTGGAGAGTGAACGTGGTGCTTGTTGGTGTCCGCAGAAGTCGCGGGGCGTGGGCGCTGGCGGCGGTGGTGCTGGCGTGTGTGGCGGCGCGGGAGCTGGTGCGCGCGCAGCAGTGCCGGCGCGTGGCGGCGAGCGTGACGGCGAGCACCAGCCGGAACGCCTCCGGCCACTGGGAGGCGCAGGTGGTGCTGCAGCGCCGGTCGGAGGCGCCCGGGCGCGGGGCGGGCGAGGTGCGGCTGGAGGTGGAGCCCTCCACCGCCATCTGCGGGGGCGCTCGCGTCGACGCTCTCACACTCACCATCAAAGGTCAGAAACGAACTACACAACTAACAAAATATTCCTACCACTCTTCAAACATTACAGATTTCTACAAAGAGTTAGCTTTAAATCCCAAAATATTCGACACACCTAAATAAAGCCTCTCAATAATTACGAGATACAGTATTAATTTTACATGTTAGTACCACGTACACAACGAAAACACTGTAAAGATGGCCAACTAGTATTTGAACTTGACTAATAATCTTATATTTGGCCGCAACGAAGTGATATGTTTTCATGATGTGATGACTCTATGAGTTATGATGACCCCAAATACTTATATACAGCGTCTCCCATTGTTAGTATACTAAATGTTTTTACAAGAATTTTTCCAGGTACCACGTTATTTTCAATGAAGCGAGAGATCGTCTATTGTAAATGTTACGGTAGTGCTTCAGTGTCTTGTACAAAATAAATGCCGTGCCCAAACACCTGGAAAATATTTATGCTGTGGATTCTGTTTTTCGTATTTCAGTGGACCACAAAGCCATTAGTAACATTAAAATTCCAATATAAACTAGCAGTGCTACAGAATGGCACACAATTTCTCGTACTATATTGTTTCCTTTTCACTTCAGCCTGGGCTAGCTTTTTGATTTCGCCTCACCTTATTTCCGGTTGCTATGCATAGGTGTCTGCAATGTTCCCGCACTTTTTTAAAATAATTTTTTGCGCTTCTCAAAACGCTATAGCAAGAAATCGTATTCGAAATAACACGATACAGAAATGGAATACAAAAATCAGAACAATATTTTAAAGCATCGTGACAATAAGGCATTTAAACTTCAGACGAATAAATTGTGTTATAGCAAATTCGGATACGAAGAAACTGAAAAGTGATCAATTCCAATTTTATTTCTGCAATCGTATGCTTCCGCGTCCAAAGTCATGTGAAGGATCTGTCACGTGAAGGCTGCCCGGGTGTCGCCGCGGCCAGGGCAGCGTTGCAAGCATTTCGCCCAGCTAACTTCTTCGGGGTTGAAGTTCCCAGCACACGCTTCATTTAGCACACTCATTTAACTTTGTATATGTTCGCAATAAGTTATATGGCTATGACGACACCGGCTCATTATTTAATTCATCCGTAGGTCCTCCGCCACAGCCTGGTCCAGGTTATGTGAATGTTCCTGGCGTCGGATACTACCGAATTCACAAAGAACTTCACACGTGGACGGAAGCGAAGGCTATTTGCGAAGCTGAAGGCGGCCATTTACTCATCATCAACTCGGAGGCAGAGGACGAAGCGATTCAGCAACTGTTGAAGCAAGAAAAAAATCTTCCCACATTTTTGTTTATTGGATTCAACGACATGGACAAAGAGGGTTTATACATCACAATTTTTGGTAGGTATTCGGAAATAAAACAGCGTTTTTAATTTGAATTTATATCCCGACTTAAAAAACCTGCACTAAATAATTATGATAATTTAGAAACCTGCTTTGAAAAATTATTTCAGTTGATTTTCTAAATATTACAGTTCAAAACAATTGCTTTCTTTCACATAGTTGTTCTCGCTTGTATAATCTACCAACCAACAAAATGCAAATTCCCGAGAAGGCGGAGAAGGCATTTTTTTACCTCCTCGTATAACTATCATCTTCACTATCCTGTAAACTTAGATTAAGTGCTGACAATCACGAAACTGACATTTCATTTCTATCATCATTCATTTCTTCATTAATGGACAAACATTTCAGAATCTTAATTGGTTGCCAACATCTGGTTAGCAGTATCTCCTGAGGTATATCTCCCCCCTTCATCACAGAAAGTGAATGAGGCAGTCATATTTATTTACCACGTGTTTTTTTTTTTTCAGGGGATCCCGTGTCTGCCGGTTATGCACGTTGGAATCCTGGTCAACCAGACAATGGAGGAAACATTGAGGACTGCGGATCCATTTACTCGCATACAGTAGGCCTCAATGATCTTCCATGCAGTTCGAAAGTGGGCTTCATTTGCGAGCAACGTATAGTTTAGAATTAATTTGTGTGTGCTTATATTTATGTAAATAAAACATTTCTCAAACTCATTTCTGCTTTTTCTTTTTAGTCATTATTGCCTGGTTATAAAAAAAGGAATAAGAGTATTAAGTAACATAAATACAATTGTTTATCATATAATAAACTCAATGGATTACCAGAGAGAGATGATTCCTTTTGTGTTGAAAATAATCTTTGTAAATAGTAACATTTTATGAAGGACTGCTTGCTTTGGGAAACATCGATGTAAGTACTGGCATTGTGATAACTCAAATTTGAATGTGAAACGACACACCAGTTTTATTTACGTATTTACGGAAATAAAACCTAGTCATGTGGCGGAAACCAATTGTTAGATCAAATTATGCATCACAATTACATAACAAAATCATCACTGATACAGTGGTATATACAAAATGTTAGATCTAACGACACATGACAGTTGACCAAATACAACTAAGTATTTACGATGCCATGTACGAAATATTGTAAAATTTTGTTGTACAGAAACGAAATAAGATAAAAATAATATCTAAAGTAGTCGTAAAAGTAAAGTTTCTATAGTTAGGACGATACCTTGTGTTGCAGGATAAAATCAACTGTCAGATCAGGATAGGCAAAAGTTTCTTGCAAATTAGTTTAAGGTATTGTCGTTAAGGTAAAATATTGGTAAGTAGCAAAAGTTTCAGGTATTGTGCAAGAAAATACATCATATTACTGCGCTCAGAAAATGTAGTAATGGAATGCAAAATGCAGAATATTTAATTAGGAAAGAACTTGCATATGATAAGACGTATGCCAGTATATTCAGAGGAACCGCCTAGTTAACTCATATCGCATATCAGTAAAGAGAATTAGACAGCAATGTATTCCGAGGAAGGAAAACACGTTTTCCTGCGACGATTGAAAAATTGTTTGTAATTCCGAGCGCACCAACTTCTAAGGTCATTAGCCCTGTGAATGTAGTGCATGTTTTTTTCATCGGGAGGTGGCTCTGATCTTTCCTTGCTGGATGGCGGGATCCGGCGCCGACCTACCGTCGAGTAGCGGGATTTTCAAAACCAGATATCTTCCACCAGCGGAGCATAGCCCCAGCCGGGAGAAGCCTTAAGCCCTCGGTCTCTTGGCATGTGTGGTAGTGTAGTGCATGTTAGAGTAAATGTGTGTGTGAGGGGGTGAGGATAGGACAAGGAAGAAGGAAAACTGTTCCGGCATTCGCCTGGAGTTGATCGGAGAAAACAGGGAAAACTACCGATCTGTGCAGTCGGTCACTGGAATTCTCCTGCAGACAGTGGTTGAATTCGACCTAGCCGACAAGCTAGTTTCAAAAAATCCTGCCGCCGTCGGGACTCGAACCTAGGACCTCCTGGTCAGAGGCACAGCAGTGACATCAGTTGATGCACTGAGCTCCCGGGTTTCCTTGCGAGAAGCAAGAAGAGTGTACTTGATGAAATAAATATGAGTGCATAAGAATGGTGAAAACTAAGAGCACATACTAATAAAACAACTCGCTACAGTCTGTCTTGCAAGACGCAGCAATTTTATTCTGTGAAGCAGTTGTCGAAACACTCTGTTGCGCGTAAGACGCAACTGCACTGATGCCACACATCCGCTGGATTACATACAATGGTTGAAGTGATACTTGGGGTATTTTGGAGTCCCTAAGTGTTGTACAGCATTGTTTGAATTAGTTTTATATGGGACCTTGGGGTATTTTGGTGTCCCTAAGTGTTGTACAGCATTGTTTGAATTAGTTTTATATGGGACCTTGGGGTATTTTGGTGTCCCTAAGTGTTGTACAGCATTGTTTGAATTAGTTTTATATGGGACCTTGGGGTATTTTGGTGTCCCTAAGTGTTGTACAGCATTGTTTGAATTAGTTTTATATGGGACCTTGGGGTATTTTGGTGTCCCTAAGTGTTGTACAGCATTGTGTTGCATAAGTGTTGTACAGCGGCGACGGTGGCGGCGGCGGCGGCGACGGCGGCGACGGCGGCGACGGCGGCGACGGCGGCGACGGCGGCGACGGCGGCGACGGCGGCGACGGCGGCGACGGCGGCGACTGGCGGCGACGGCGGCGACGACGGCGGCGACCGTGGCAGCGGCGGAGACGGCGGCGACGACGGCGGCGACCAGATATGTTCAGGTGAGGAAGGGCTTTCTAAGATTGTTGCAGGTAAACTGTCGAAGTATAATTAATAAAACCATTGAGTTTTGGAACTTAGTTGATACATGTGATCCAGATATAGTGAGAGGGACAGAATCGTGGTTAACAGATGAGGTAGCTAATTCTGAAATTTTACATTACGGTTATAAATTATATCGAAGAGATAGAAAAACAAGAGGCGGGGGCGTTTTTCTCTGCGTCAAGACCTCGTTAATAGTTAGGAATAGTTGGTTTAGTAACAAATTTGAAATGTTAGGAATGGTAATTGACGTACTAGATAATTCCGTGGAAATTATTGCTTGTTACAGGCCGCCAAACGACGGTTATGAAATTTTAGATGAAATCGGTGATAGGGTGGAAAACAGAAACGGTCGTTCTATTCTTGTCGCTGGCGACCTAAACTTTCCCGACGCTAACTGGAAAGGAGAGGTATGCGACAGGAAAATTCAAAAGCGCGTCAATCGACTGGTATGGGAGCAGGGACTAACGCAGGTAGTCGACCAACCCACGCGGCAGAGCGCAATTTTGGACATTTTCCTTGTTCACCCTGCAGAAATGTTCCTTTCTTGCGACGTCTTTCAGGGGATTAGCGACCACAAAGCAGTGATGGTAGAAGTACAAACAAATGTAATTACGCGACCTAAGGTGAAAGGAACGATAGTCAGGCAATATAGAAAAGCAAACGTCGAAGGTTTACGGAGTTTCTTAAGGGAAAAATACGACTATTTTCTAAGAACAGAAGGGGGTATGGAGGAACAATGGGGGGCTTTTAAAACAATCGTAGAAACAGCTTTAGATACGTTCGTTCCTTGCAAAATACTGAAAAGTAATCCTGATCCTGAATATTATAACGGGGCGGTACGGCGTTTAAAGAGAAAAGTTAGACTAGCATTTAATAGGAGACATCGCAGCATTGCTGACATGATAACATTTAAAAAATTCTACAGGGAATTAGAAAAAGAAAAGAAAATTGCGCATGAATTATTTTTAAGAAATATTTTGGAGACAGGAAGAAATAATTGGTCAGACTTTTACAAATATGTCCGCAGACGCCGGGGGAATAAGGAAGAAATTCAGGAAATTCTAGACGCAGATAACGCGCCATTGCACGGCGACCAAGCGAAAGCAAATGCGTTCAACGCGTATTTTGTATCAGGATTCAAACCAAAACGGGCGCAGGAGCAAGTTCATTATTTTCCAATAGAAAACCAGTTCAAGCTTCATGCATGGGAACTCCGCAAACGTATAAAATCACTGAAAAACGGTAAATAACGCGGACCAGACGGCATCTCGACAGATTTTATTAAACTCGGTGGGGAGGCAGTATTGCCGTATTTGTTAAGATTATTCAATGTTTCAATCAATAATGCAAGTTTACCAGACGATTGGAAGACAGCTATAGTGGTCCCTATTTTCAAAAAAAGTGATAATACGAAAGTTTGTAATTATAGACCAGTATCGCTCACATCAGTAGTATGCAAAATAATGGAGCATTTAATAGCCGGGTACATTCGCCGCGAATGGGAAAAAGCGAACTGGATTTTTCACGGACAGCATGGGTTTAGAAGTAAATATTCGTGCGAAAGTCAAATCGTTTCTCTTTTGCAAGATCTAGCTGACGAAGTTGACGCGGGTGGGAGGGTGGATGCAATCGTAATCGACTTTGCGAAAGCATTCGACGTAGTACCGCATAACATACTTATCAGGAAATTATTAGCTTCAGGAATTGATGCTAGAGTTGTGAAGTGGGTAAGCGAATTTCTTAGAGACAGGAAACAAAATGTTCGAATTGGCACTCAGTTTTCGACTACGGGTATTGTTACTTCAGGGGTTCCACAGGGAAGTGTCATAGGGCCATTACTTTTCTTAGCGTACGTAAATGATCTCCATGTTAACATACAATCAAAGGTGCGTTTATTTGCAGACGATTGTATTATATACCGAAAAATCAAAAGTAGCGCTGACGAACAAATATTACAGCAGGATTTAGAACATTTACGTGATTGGGCTGAAAAAAATGACATGGGAATTAACGGATCGAAAAGCAAAACAATAACGTTCGGGCGGGGACGAAATTATGAGGAAACAGACTATCGTTTAGGTGAGGTCATCATCCCAAGAGTCTCATCATGCAAGTATTTAGGCATTCATATAGATAGTAAATTAGGGTGGGAGAAGCATATAAATCAGGTAGTTAGGAAAACGTGGAAGTCTTTGCATTTTGTAATGCGAATTCTAAAGAAAAGCTCTGCAAACGCAAAAGAATTAGCATATTTTTCGCTGGTTCGCCCTCTCATGGAATACGGAGTGGCATGTTGGGATCCATACAGAAAGTCGCACCGGAAAAATCTAGATAGAATACAGAGAAAAGCGAATAAGTTTACCTATAGAACTAACGCGATAAAAAAGGCATGGGGACCTCTAGAAATGAGAAGAACAAGGGCGAGGCTTTGCGCTCTTTATAAATCGTACGTAGGTCAAACAGCGTGGAAGGAAATTCAGGTTAGACTAGAAAAACCAAATTATTTCGGGCGAAGCGATCACACTCACAAAATTCGAACAAGGAAACAAAATTCAGATCTTGGGAAATTTTCCTTTTGTAACAGAACAATTAAAGATTGGAACAGTTTACCCGCAACAATTTTAAAAGCTTTTCCTCTAAGTGTTCGAAGTTTTAGAAATAAGTTAGAACAATATGATAGTAATAGACATTAAATGAGTAAGTGCTGTGAAGTGCGGTGAAGTGCTGTGAAGTGCTGTGAAGTGCGGTGAAGTGCTGGTCAGTGTAACTCAAAGCAAAAACAGTGTAGTGTAGTGTAGTGTAGTGTAGTGTAGTGTAGTGTAGTGTAGTGTAGTGTTGTGCAGTGCAGTGTCGTGCAGTTAATTGTAGTGAACGCGATCAATGAATTAAAAACAATAAATTTAGCCAATATTTATGTAGCTTGTATTAAATTTTAGCATCACCGATATATAATTATAATTATTATATATCATACGAGTTGAAATATTTGTTATAATACTTAATATTAGTGATAGTATGATTATTGCATGTTCGGCTTGTATTGTACTCCTTTATTATTATTGTTATTATTATTAATATTGTTATTATTATTGATATTGTTATTATTATTGATATTGTTATTATTATTCATATTGTTGTTATTATTAATGTTAAGTGTTATTATTATTGTAATTATTGTTAATTAACTGCCACCGGGTCATACCCAATTGCAG